>CM070687.1:270000-443174 GCA_036346265.1 Melocanna baccifera | reverse complement strand
TTTTTCTCGATTTAATTTTAGGATTAATTTTCCGAGAGCCCGTTCTCTCCGTCCTAGTCCGATTGACCTCGTTCTTTTTCTAAATTCATCTAAAATCGAGCTCTAGCTGTTGGTTCTAGTTTTGTGAATTTTGGCATTCTTTTGCTTATCATTTTATGTGTTTCTTTGTTTTTAGTCGTTTCTCTCGTTAGATTCGATTCGGAGGAGCAGGTTTCGCGCCTGAAGACCAGGAGTACCCCGCTGAGCATAACGAAGGCAAGTCGTGTCCTTTTATCATGTTGAACCCAGTTTTGCAATCTATTATTTAATTAGTTTATTTTAAATTACATCGCATTGCTATTTTTATTCAAACCTTTGTATGGTAGTTATCGTCCCAATTGAGATTATACCTTGATACTTTGGAATACCATGATGCCATTGTCACCATAGGTTGGGTAATTTATTAGTGATGCTAGATTATTTGTCACGTGGGTTGGTACGATTAGACCGCTTAGCTGGCTTATATTTACGATTGATCTCATCAGCACATGTTAATTATTAATTTGACTTAATGACATATGGAACGTGGTTGGTGCCACATGTATTAAAATTTGTGCCACGTCATTGGTGTGACGTTGGCTTGGTTATAAATTGGTGTTTCACCGCGAGTGATCGTGCGATAAAGGGGAGGTGCGGTTGCACTTCGGGGGATAGCCTCGCCGGGTAATGTTAAGGACTTAACTTTGTGCGCCATTGATCTGAGCTTAATCGTGCAAACCACATGTCTAGCATGGGATAGACCTGGCTGACTAATTTGTAATATTGCAATTCAATTCTGCCATTGTGATGAACATGGTTGCTGATTTCCATGTGGCGCAACGGTGTGATGAAACTCAGCGGGCAGGATTGTTAAGAGCATTGTAAAGGCCTTGTTGTGATTTCCGAGATCGAGGCTAATCACATCGTGTGGGTACAGTTGTGCAACCTCTGCAGAGTGTAAAACTATTCGAATAGCCGCGTCCTCGGTCATGGACATTGCTCGGGGATTTCACACGAGGGTTAGTGTTTCACTTATAACTTGGTGGTTTATGTTGGGAAGTGGACAGGTAGTTCACTGTTGGTTTAGCTTGTGAATTGGTGTTTACAAGTGGTTCATGTTTATTCCTTTGATTATTCCTTATTACTGTTTTTAGTTAACTTTCGCTTTCCAGTTATTTATTATATTTCATCAAGAAATGCCTTTATGCAAATTAACCTTTCAGCCTACCATTGGTAAGCCTTGCATATTATATTGCATTCATTGTTACAAACGACTTGCTGAGTACCAATGTACTCACGGCTTTACGCCTATGTTGCTCAGTTGAGGGAGAGGAGTACTACCAGCAGGAGGTTCCAGAGGAGAGTACTACGACGACTTCACGGATTAGGCTTCGTTCTCCACTCGATAGCCTGTGGGCTTGTCGATTGGCCGCTACACTTTATTTTGGATTTCCGCTGCTATTTTGTTAAGTCCTTCCGGCTAGAGATATTGTAAACTTGGCCATAAGGTCGTACCTTTGATATTTTATCGATATTCGAGTTTCCTTTATTATTATCGTGTGTATGACTGTGATGACATCTATGTTTAGCTGTGTGCACTAGCGTGATCCTGGACTAGTGCAGTTTACACAGAGAGACCGAATTTGCATATTCGGGTCTCGACAGATTTGACTTTGAATTTAAAAAGAAAAGGTTTTGGAAAAACTAGAGAGTGGATAGAACTCTCATGATTTTGGTGCAGATGTAACGATTCTGTGGTATTAACCTTTATTTTGAATCTTGGCGGAGATAGCCTATTTATTTATGGTGATTGTTGTAACCTTCACTAAAGTACTTGATAAACTTCAGATTTTGAAAATTAAACGTTTAACAAAATGCTTTAGAGAGAGTATATAAATTTGAAATAAAATGCTGATTTGTGCAAAAGAGCCATATAGCCTTCCTTTGTTCAACCCGCATCTAATGCGTTTTCCAAGACTTAGGAGTACATTTTTGTACTCACATACTACACTTCAAAAATAATTCTCAGAGGAGGTTGAAGCTCAGGAAGGAGACTACGACTACTGTTCCGCTTGCGGCTGTGATGGATTCTTTCCGGAGGACTAGGTCTCGTTGCTCAAGTCAATTGCCTGTGGCATATTGATGGGCCGTTTATTTGAATATTTTTGCTTCCGCTGTTATCTTTTGTGTAAGAGGTTTTGTGAACCACAGTTGTAAGACCTTGGGCCAAGACTTATGTATTTCCGTTATTATTGTAATAAAGCGTTGTTGGCAATGTATCATTTTGTTTGATTATCTGTGTGTACTAGTGTTGATCTGGGACTAGTACTGCAATACACAGGGGGGGTCCGGGAGTTTCTACTACTAATCACTTAACACGAAATAAATTTGGATGGTTAACAACCTTGTGTGAGCTATATTATGATACTCCTTCCAAAATAATTCCTGGATCACCTTCACCATATTATCATTTCTCCTCCACTCATATCGATTTATGCTTTGTTCTCTACCTTAGCAAATTCTTTCACTTGTTATAACTTATCCAGCTTTCCGTCACTACCTCAAACTCTTAACAATTTGACCTATTGATAATATCATGATTACTTAGCCTAGAATTATCCACGTATAGGAGAGATTGCCACCCACCTGGTAATGTACTGGGGCCGTATGCTTTCATTACTTAGGATATTACACCCTATTGGCGATTATCTGATCGAGAATGGTGGCGTGCGACTATTCTTGTATAATCGAGGGTATCGTGGGAAGTAATCACCGATACCATTGTTATAGCTTGCTAAATAGCAATTACCTATGATCCCACATTTTTGTTATCATTTTTTCTTCCACATGTATTAGTGTCTCTCATAACCTAGTCTCATTGCAATTTATCATGTGTAATTACTTGCGCTTATGCATTACACATTCCCTATTGCGACCGTTATTAGGTAATGCTTGCTGAGATTTGCAAATCTCAGCTTGCTCTTTCTATTATCGGGTAAAAGGCGGTGGAGTGATAGCAACATGCATGGGTGGGAGCACGAGTTTTTAACACCATGGTTTGCCACCATTTATATTATTTCATTTATTCCCATTTGGCTAAAGTAGAGCGGGTCCTATGTTTCAAGCATTTATTTCAACTTTCCGTTGTTTCTTTAATAAAGTACTCTTAAGGTTTTAATTCCCTTGAAATTTTTATTGTGGCTTTTTATTATTCTTTACTTTGCAATGACATTCCATAGAAATATCTCATACTAGTTGGTGAGGTGCTATATTCGGGGTGTGTAAAGGGGTATTTATATAAAAGTAATAGTCAAAGTTGCATGTTGAAGATCATGTCGATATCCAAAATGTCATATATTCTTGAGCAGGAGGGTATGTAATGCTTAGGATTTTCAAAAACAACCATTTTCATTTTCTCATTTAAGGATTATTAGGAGAATTTTTAATCCATAGAATGAACAAGTTGTCTTTAATATCACAAGATGATTATAGATATATAAGCGACGAGGGAAATGAAAAATAACCAAAAATATATCGTAATTGAAGCTCGAATAGAAAGGAATTTAACATGCGAGAATGGAATAGGAGGTGAATGATAAGTGTAATAAAGCGTCTTCTCACGCGGATAAGCGGCGCCTCTTAGTTGGTATTTAAGATTAGGCGACAACATTCATAATATGTATTCAAGCGAATTCATTCCTATTCAATTCGATGTAATAGCTAGTCTTTTGTCTTATTAAAGCATCTCTCTAACCAATTTATTACAACAAGAGCGTCCTGTTCTCTCCCAAGTATTCTTAGCCATTTCCCTATATTGTTATGTAAGATCGGCAACTTGATCTTTAACAAGGTTCAACATGAAACAAACAAGCATAAAACAATCATAATATAACTTGATACTCCCTCTGTCCAAGTTTATTCCACGTATTTTCTTTTGGTATATTGTAACATCTGTTTTCTTCTATTTTTAAAGCGAGAATTTAAAAATGAATTTTCTGGAATTTTCTGAAATTAAATCAAGCTTTAAATGAATTTTAGAATTTTAAATGATTTAATATGATTAAAATAAATATTAACATAAGTTGAAAATATTTTATTTGGATTCTTCAGGTCTCAAGGAATTTTCTGGTATTTTTGGTGAATTTTGGGATTTATTTGCTATTTTCTAGAGCTTTTCAAAGTTTAATTGAATTTACGGTTTAAAAGAAAAGGGAAAAATCTCGGCGCCCGATCTTCTCTCTCCTCGCGTCAGCCATCAGCGCTCCGCCGCTTGCGTACTCCTCGTGCATCCGCTCTCGCGCCCGATTCCCGCCGGACGGCGCGTCGCGCATCCCGCGTGGCGTGCAGCAGCGGCACCAGTGAACGCCCTCGCCGCGCGCCTCGCCCCTTCCTCGGCCGTCCGATCTTGCGCGCCCTTCGGCCGTCGGATCCGCGCGCCGCAAACCATAACCTAACCCGCGCCACGCCTCGCGTCCGATCTTCCCTCCGCCCGTCCAGGCGTCCAAACCTCTCGTCGCGCTCGGCGCCGCGCGCGTTCGATCGGGACTCCTCGGTTCCGCGTGCATTAACCCATCGCTGCCTCGGTTCGCGTGCATTCTTCGCCACGCCCGAACCCTCGCCTCCACCCCTCACGTCACGTCGCGCCGTTCGGCGCCTCGCGTCGCCGTCGCCCCTGGCGTCCCGTCGCCGGCCGGGCCGTCGTCGGCGCCGTCCGCGGTGAGGCCTAAATCGCCTCCGTCGCCCTCGTCGTCGCCCTGTCGCCGCCCTGCGTCGCCGGGCGCTCGCCCCTCTCGCCTCGATCGCGCGCCGCTCACCCGCGCATCCCCGCGCGGCGCGCGCAACCCGCGAGCCACGCGTCGCCGATCGCCCCTCACGCGTGCATCCCGCCGTCCAACCCGCGCGCGCGCGCGCTGCCGCGCCGCCCGCGCGGCGTGCCGTGCTGCGCGGCGCCAATCCCGTCTTCCGCCTCGCGCCACGCATCCCCGCGTTCGTCGGGCCGGAACGCGAGCACCGGCTCGCCTGACGCGCCGGCCGTGGCCGTCGATCGTTGCCGCCGCGCGTGCGTGTCGACCCTAGGCCCGTCGGCCCTTGCCGGCGTGGCATGCCACGTGGCCATGCCACGTCGACCAAAAACCACCGGATGCCACGTGTCGCCCGCGTCGGCCGCCGCGTCGACATGCCGCGTGGCGGCATCGTAGCGTGCCACGTCGGCCCTAACCGCCCGCCGCTTACGCTGTTCGGTGGGCCGGGTTCATTGTGGACCGACATTCGTGACCGCTACTTACGGTGCATTTTCGGATTTTCTCGATTTAAGTTTAGAGTTTATTTTTGAGAACTGTTCTCCTCGTCCTAGCTCGATTGACCCCATTCTTTTTCTAAATTCATCTAAAATCGAGCTCTAGCTTTTGGTTCTAGTTTCATGATTTTTGGAGTTTATTTGCTTATCATTTTATGTGTTTTCTTTGTTTGGCCGTTTTCCCTCGTTAGATTCGGATTCGGAGAGTAGGTTCTACGCCGAAGACCAGGAGTACCTCGTTGAGCATAACCAAGGCAAGTCATGTCCTTTGATCATGTTGAACCCAGTTTGTAATCTATTATTTATTTATTTTGTTTTAAATTACATTACATCGCTATTTTTATTCAAACCCTTATCTTGTGATTATCGTTGCAATTGAATCTATCCCTCCTTGATAATTTGGAATATCTACGGTACCATTGTCACCCTAGGTTTGAAATATACTAGTGATGCTAGATTATTGTCACATGAGTTAGTACGTTTAGATGCTTAGCTAGCTTATATTTCGATTGGTTTCATCATCACATGTAACTCATTAATTTGACTTAATGACATATGGAACTGTGGTTGGTGCCACTTTAATTAAAATTTGGGCCATGGCATTGGTGTGTCATATGGGCTGTGTTTCTTTGTTTTGGTCATTTTCTCTCGTTAGATTGGATTCGGAGGAGCGAGGTTTAGCGCTTTGGGGAGTACCCATTGTGAGCATAACGAAGGCAAGTCGTGTCCTTTGATCATGTTGAACCCAGTTTGCAATCTATTATTTAATTAGTTTATTTTAAATTACATCGCATTGCTATTTTTATTCAAACCTTTGCCTTTGGTAGTTATCGTCCCAATTGAGATTATACCTCCTTGATACTTTGGAATACCATGATGCCATTGTCACCATATGTTGGGTAATTTATTAGTGATGCTAGATTATTTGTCGCGTGGGTTGAGTGCGATTAGACGCTTAGTGGCTTATATTTCGATTGATCTCATCAGCACATGTTAATTATTAATTTGACTTAATGACATATGGAAGCGTGGTTGGTGCCACTTTAATTAAAATTTGGGCCATGGCATTGGTGTGTCATTGGCGGGGAGATACAAACTTGGTTTTGCACTCGGCGGTGATCGTGCGATGCAGAAGTGCGGGTGCACCGGGGATGTGGTAGCCTCGCACGGGTAATGTTAAGGACTTAACTTTGTGCGCCATTGATCGAGCTTAATCGTGCAAACCACATGTCTAGTATGGGATAGATCGGTGATTAATTTGTAATATTTCAATTCAATTCGCCATTGTGATGGACATGGTTCTTGATTTCCATGTGGCGCAAGGGGTGTGATCACGAAACCCAGCGGGCGAGGATTGGGTTGAGTAGAGCATTGTAAAGGCCTTGTTATAATTTCACGAGATCGAGGCTAATGACATCGTGTGGAGTGCAGTTGTGCAACCTCTGCGAGTGTAAAACTATTCGAATAGCCTCGTCCTCGGTCATGGACAATACTGGTGATTTCATACGAGGATAGTGTTTTCATTTATAACTTGGTGGTTTATGTTGGAGATGGGCAGGTGTAGTTCATTGTTGGCTTAACTTGTGAATCGGTGTTCACAAGTGGTACATGTTTATTCCTTTGATTATTTATTATTAATATTTTCATTTAAGCCTGCGCTTTCAATCTATTTATTATAATTATTGTGAAATATCTTTTATGCAAAATAACCTTTCAGCCTTCCATTGGTAAGCCTTGCATATTATATTGCATTCCTTTGTTACAAGCGACTTCTTGAGTACCAATGTACTCACGGCTTTACGCCTATGTTGCTCGATTGAGGCGAGTATTACGCGGGAGGTTCGAAGGAGAGTTCTACAGCGACTTCACGGAGTTAGGCCGTTCTCCACCCGATGCTTTGTGGGCTTGTCGATTGGCGCTCACGCTTTATTTTGGATTTCATTGCTAATTTTATTAAGCCCTTCCGGTTAGAGATATTGTAAGCTTGATCATAGGTCGTACCTTTGAGATTTATCGATATTCGGGTTTTCTTTATTATTATCGTGTGTATGGTTGTGATTACATCTATGTTTATTGTGTGCACTAGCGTGATCTGGATTAGTGCAGGTTACGAAGTGCAATTTGCATATTCGGGTCTCGATATATATAGAACAATGAGATAGTAAAAATGACTAGATTACCTATAATTATTATCTCTAAGCATTATATTAAATGCATGCATGTAAAGAATAGTCACAGGATGATTATAGATATATAGATATATAGTCACGTATTTTCACATTTAAGGATTATTATGGAAATTTCTAATCCACGGGCGATCGAACAAAGTGTATTTAATATCACAGGATGATTATAGATATATAGATCGACGAAAGAGAAGGGAAAAAGAACTAACAAAATATGTCGCAATTGAAGCTCGAATGGAAAGGAATTTATAACATGCAGAATGGAACGGGAGGTGATTATTCAGTGTAATACCTCAGTACGCATGATGAATCGGTCGGCTCCGTGGATCTCCAGTAGATATTGAGTAATGTTGGCACAAGTTCAATGAAGGTCCCAGCTGGCCATCAGCTCCGGGCCATCAGCTTACGATGATCTAATTAACCCACCAATAGATTGATCGGTCAACTCCAGATGAATTTCTCGGCTGGTCGTCGCCGATCTGTTCCTGTATACATTGATACACAAGCAGCAGGAGCAGTTGTTATTTTTCTGCAAGTACAACGAGTACATACACGCAAAACACATGTACATACGAGTACATTTTTAATAAAAAGTTTACAAGGTTATGAATTTATCTACGGCCTCTGTCTTTCTCATCGTGTACTAAGATGATGCTGTGCTAACTTAGACATATGGTTAACCTCTCAATCTTACAAGATAAATAAACAAATAACATATACTAGATTATTTATGAGTACAGGTGTGCTAGTTACGTACCTTGCTATCTAGATAGTCGCTAGATAGACAGAAGCCAAATAGATGGAACAAGCCAAGCCAAGGCAAGCGTTGAGGTGGATGAGGAAGCTGGATGCTTGGAGAGGAAAGATGGATGGAAGATGTTTTCGTGTGCGTAGATGCCGAATGAATGAATGCCTTGGACAGAACAGAAGCAAAGCGGTGCCTTTGCTTATATCTCGCTGCTACAGGGCTTAAAGATAAAGAGGTAGTACGATTTAGGCTGTCGGTTCTGTCTGATCCTCCTGCTAGCTCATTGAACACGTAGCTTTTGTTTCTTTTTAGGGACTCCAATTGAAAGAAGGTCTCAAGTAGAGCCTCCCATGGAATTTTGGTTCTTTACTTGCATTGCAGTCGCAGCAGTAACATATGTACGATGATCCTAGCAAAATAATAATAATAATAATAATAATAATAATAATAATCGAGACGAAGCCTCCCTCGGATCTGCGATACTGGCATATCCATACAGAGAGAGGCCGAGGTTAAATATATCGATCTCCTCGTTGCTTCCATTGTGCATGATCACCAGGAATCTGCGATTCTGTATGGTTTGTTTATCTCCCCAACAACTTGTGCTAATTCTGTATCGTCCTCGTCTTGCTTGTCAAACATGTCCGTCGCCCGGCTGGGAAGCTTCAGCTGCTCTGCGATTGCCCTCTGCATTGCTCTTCTGCTCTCCACCTTGAGCAGTCGATGTGGATGATCTGCTCAAACTCCAGTCCCGTGGGCCTCGTCGGCGTCGTCGTCGCCGTCGTGGTGAGGCGTTGGGCTACGGCTCACAGGACGGCAGACGCCCTAGTCCATCCCAGCCATCAAAGTAGATGGCATTCTCTCTGCTTCTGCTAGGATCCTTGAGTACATCGAGAATTCGTTCAACAGCCGCTTCAATGGTGTCCGCCAGGATAACCTGCATGGATATACGCAGCGGTGATCGAGGTGATCTTCAGTTCAAAATGGATGCATGCATGTGTTTACCACACGTTACTAGAGATAGAGTATGGAAAATAACAACTAAAACTATATTTTCCATAACACGTTACATGTAAGGGATGTAATATTTATTTTGTGATTACAGTCCAAGCAGTAAACCAAGTGGGCCATCGAAGAGGCCTTGGAAACTACCCAGAGCTTTACAAGTGGTGGAGACCTTGCAAGTAGTTTATGCTATTTGAATTTGTATGAAAAGGAGAGCTCTCTCTTCCCAATGGCGCACTTAGACACATTTACAACTGAGGGCTTGTTATATAAACACCTCTACAGGTGTACACTTATAGAGATAAATGTCATTTTTCTACTTAGAGTAACATAAATACACCTAAGCGTATCTACACTTATAGGGATAAACAAGATATTTTCCTAGCCCTATCGGTTCTTGCAAGGCCGACCTCTTTGTTCTATTAGCGCCATGGGCCGACTAGGCCAGGTGGGGCTACTCTCTCAACGTAACTGTTATGGTTGAGAGGCCTTGCTTTACGTGGGCTAAGACCTTGCACGGTGCTCCTTGGCCTTCTCCGTCCCTTTGGCCCATTGCAAAGCCGTCGGCAAGGATTCTCGCCAACACTATCTTTGAGTGAGCAGTAGCGCATAACCCACGAAACATGGTAGAGCATGGTGGCGGCTATTAGGCACATGTGGCGGCGGTTGGTTTTTAGTTTGTGCGAGATGAGGCGTCAAGCCGATCTTGGTGCGGCGTGTGCTTCCTTGATTCTTACGCCCGCTATTTGGGCATTAATTGGTCTTTGTTGCATCTTCCTTTTAAGCACGTGCCCGATGCCCTATTTCTTCCATTTGCTATTTACTTTCCTTCCCATTCCTCTGTCATTCACCATTGATCTTGTTGGTGTGCTTCCTTGCCTTGCTCTTCCATCCCCTCGTCCTCTTGCCGTTGTGTGCTCTGTCGTCGAGAATGGTGTATGCGGGTGGCCATCGTGATCATAGTGTAGCATCGATTTCATCGAGCGACTAGGTTAGCGGGGAGGAGCATCGAGAGGTGGCCATCGGTAAGCTCTTTGGGTCCATCGATCACCTTGGAGGATATGCTAGAATCCCTTGTTTGTGTTGTAGAGTTGTACGGAGCCCAAGGGCTCGACACTCTATTATGCTCTGTAAAGTTGCCGGGACACGCGGGGTCTCGATGCTTTATACTCCACGAGTTGGTAGAGAGCTTAGGGGCTCCGTGCTCTATTTATACTCTGTAAATTAGCCCTAGACAGCGGAGTCCTAGGGCTTTATACTCCGTAGAGTTTGCCTGAAGCCCATCGACTCTGCACCTATTTATACTCCGTAGAGTTGGCACAAAACCAGTTGACTCTGCGCTCTATTTATACTCCATAGAGTTGCTTGGGCGCATGAGGGTCTGGCGCTTTATACTCCAGCGAGTTAGTGCGAGCCCGGGGCTCCATGCTCTATTATACTCCATATAGTTGGCGTAGAGCCCGTTGACTCTGCGCTCTATTTATACTCCATAGAATTGCTTGAGACACACAAGGGTCACGATGCTTTATACTCTCGGTGTTGGTGTGGAGTCGAGGGTTTCATGCTCTATTTATACTCCGTAGAGTTATGCGGCTGCTGCGAGGTCCCGGCGCTTTATACTTGCGAGTTGGCGTGGAGCCTAGAGGCTCCGTGCTCTATTATACTCCGTAGAGTTGCAGGACACGTGGGGCTCCCAATGCTTTATACTCCATAGAGTTTGCAAGCGACTCATGGGCTTTGTACTCTATTTATACTCCATAGAGTTGCTTGGGACACGAGGTCTGGTGCTTTATATTCCACAAAGTTAGTGCGAAGCCTAGAGTATTGTGCTCTATTTATACTTTGCAAAGTTGGTGCGGAGCCCGGGGCTCTGTGTTCTATTTATCGAAGAAGGGCATACATGACATGGGTGAGTCGAAAAGACGCTTTATTGCCCCTGTTTACGCGGGTACACTTTTGTACATTTCATGTACACTTGTGACCTTGGGGCTATCTTTTTGACCACGTCTATGCATAGTAACAATAGAGTCGGTCGTCGTTCCATGTGTGCTTGAGATCTACTCCATCAAGGGTTGAGAGGTGGTAGGAACCTTCCCTCACTGATGCTGTGACTATGTAGGGCCCCTCCCATTTAGACTCTAGCTTGCTGTTGTATCTACATGGAGTGATTTCTTGAGGGCGAGGTCCCCTATTGCGAGTTATGCGGCTTGACTTTCTTCTTGTATGAGGCAATTGTCATGTGGAGGTAATTCGCAATGTTGAATGTTGCCTGCATCCTGTTTCCCTCAATGAGATCGAGCGAGACATTGCGCTCACCCAGCACTGGGTGTGCTACCACTTTGTGGGATTTTGCCTTGAGTTCCTCGGGTGTCATGAGAAATTGTACCGTTCCCACGTTCAATGGCTCCGTTGAAATATGGGTGCTCTATGGAGGAGTAGCACACCTTGATGCCCATCCACTGCAAAACTCATGAAATGCCTTCGCATCAAATTGTAGGCCATTGTCTACGGTGACCTCTATGGGGACCTCGAAACGTCATATGATGTTCTGGCACAGAAACTTCTAGGATGCCATGGAAGTGATTTTAGCGACGGGCATGGCCTCTACCCATTTAGAGAAGTAGTTGTATGCGATGAAAATGAACTAGCGATCTACAGGGGCACACAGTAGCCGGCCAATGATGTCGATTCCCCAATGTGCCAGCGGCCATACTGGTGGGATTGGCTGGAGGGGACTAGGGGGTGTGGGAGAATCTTCCCATCCCTTGGCATCCATGGCATCATCGGACAAGTTCCTTCACGTCCAATACTGCCATTGGCTAATAAAAACCCTGTTGGAAGGCCTTCTCGACGAGGGCCCTTGGGGCTAAATGGGATTTGCATAGGCCCACGTGTATTTCTGTGAGAAATTCTTGGCCTTTGTAGCATGAGAGGCATCAAAGGAGCAGGGTGCAAACATCATGCTTGTACAGGATGCCACTGACCAGCTCAAAGGCTCTTGCCTGATGTGCCATCCTCTGCACTTCGCATGGTTCAGTTTGTTGCCCTCCTAGAGAAAGGTGACGATGGGCTACCTCTAGTCGTCATCCTGTGTGATGTGCAACACGCTAGTGGTTTGTGGCTAGTCATGAGGGATCGTCGTGGAGGTTAAGACTTCAAAGAAAACTCATGTGGGCGGCTCCCTTCCTTGGCTGGCGACTTTTGCCAGTGTGTCAAATTCACCGTTGGAGACTCATTGTATTGATTTGATGGTGATCCCTGGAAGTCGCTCTCCCTCGCCTGGACCTCGATGACGTATCTAGTTAACTTGGGGTTCTTGACTTAATAAGATTTGTCAATATACCCTGCGAGGAGATGAGAATCTGTATGCACAAGAAGTCTTCACACTCCTAGTGACTTTGCCTTTTGCAGCCCAAATAGTAGGGCCTCATACTCCACCGTGTTCTTAATTGTAGGGAAGCCGAGGCGTGCAGCGTAGGCGAGGCTTCGGCCCTTGGGTGTTATCATGATGGCTCCAACGCTGCTCGATGGTGCAGAGGCTCCATCGTATGTAAGGCCCATACTAGCTCTAGGGGCTATCCACAAGATTACGGCTCTCGGGGTCCATTTGGTGATGAAGTCTGCTAATATCTGCAATTTTATGGCTATGCACATGGCGTATGTGATGGAAAAGGGGTGAGCTTTTTGCCCATTTGCCGATGTGGTAGTTGACACCTTATTTCGCAACATCTCTCCTAGAGGAAGGATGAGGTGCAGTGATACTATACATCGTAAAGTAGTGCAATAGCTTGCACAAAGCCATGAGGAGAGCATAGCAGAGCTTCTCTAGCTCGGTGTACCATGTCTTCGCTCCTGGAGTGCCTCTGACACATAGTAAATGGGCTATTGTGTGGAGTCCTCTTCTAGCATGAGTACCGCACTGACTGCCTAGGGGTTCATGGTGAGGTACAATAATAGTGGAGCCATTGGTGTCGGGCACATGAGGCAGGGGAGCTTGGCGAGGTATTCCTTCAATTCTTGAAAGACGTATGCACATTTGTCTGTCTGCTGGAAATTGCCCTAGCTGCATAGCATTTTAAAGAAGGAAACATGCTCTTCGCCCCTTTAAGAGTAAATGAGCGAGGCGGCTTGGTGACCCGTGAGCCTCTGGACCTCCTGGGTGGTTTTCGGGGCCTCCATGGATAGTGTGGCATCTATCTTATTAGGGTTGGCCTCGATTCCCTATCTAGAGACTAGGAAGTCGAGAAGCTTGCTCGCCTGGACTCCAAAGATGTATTTTTCTGGGTTTAGCCTTAGGCTGGCTTGTCAGAGGTTGTCAAATATTTCTTGGAGGTCCTCCTCGTGGGCCACCGCCTGGAGGCTTTTGACTATGATGTCATCAACGTAGGCCTCAACGTTCCACCCTAACTGTGATACAAGAACGAGTGCGATGAGTCTAGTGAACATAGCCCTGGTGTTTTTGAGACTTAAGGGCATCCTGATGAAGCAGTACGTTCTGTCGGATACTATGAAGCTTGTTTTCTCCTCGTCGTCCTTTGCCATCCGTACCTGATGATACCCAAAGTATGCATCGAGGAAGCTCATTATTTCGCATCCTGCCATTACGTTGACTAACTAATTGATGCACGACAATGAGTAGTTGTCCTTGGGGCATGCCTTATTGAGATTGGTAAAGTTGATGCATATTCGTTAGGCCCCGTTGGACTTTTTTACTAGCACAGGGTTGGCGAGCCACTCGGGGTGGACCACCTCCCTGATTATGCCAAAGGCCTTTAGCTTGGCCACCTCTGTCTTGGCAGTCTCTTGGCGATCAAAGGACATGTGCCTCATTCACTGCTTGACTAGCTTTTTGTCAGGGCATATCGCTAACTTATGTTTGATGAAGTGCAGTCTAGCCCTACAATGTTGTTTGGTGACCATGCAAAGATGTCAGTGTTTCTGCGAAGCATGGCCTTGAGCTTTTCCTTCGCCTTAGGGATGAGGTATGCTTCGATCGATACTCGCTTCATTGTGTCCCTTGGTCAGAGTGACATCATTTTTACATTGCCTCCTAGCTTCGGCTTTGGTGTCCATCCAAAGGTAGAGGGTGGGGTGGACTTGTCGCTCATGGCATGAACCTTTCGGTGTGGACTTTGCACGCCAACTTCTATTCATCGCACTAGGTCTTGATCGCCTAATGCTGTGATGACTCCGCTAGAGCTCGGTAGCTTCATGCACATGTAGTTATGGTGCGGGATCGCACCAAATGTGTTGAGGTGGCCCTTCCGGATAGCATTGTAGGGGTACTACGGGTTCACTACATCGAAGGTGATGACTTCATGTTTGCCCTATTCCTTGTGTGAAGACTAGTTCCACTTCTTTGTTTGCCCTAGCGCATTGATCGGTCGTCAAGCGAAGCCCTATAGTGGTATGCCCATCGGCCCAACCTGCTTTGAGGAGGCCCATCGGTCAAAGGCATCCACGAACAAGAGTCTGTGAGCTACCTCCATCAACCAAGACCCACCGCATGTCGCGACCCGCAATGTTGGCTGCAATTACCAAGGGTCCTGGTGGGGAAAGTCTACCCCCGTGACATCCTCTGGCCTAAACATGATGTCTGCGTGGACCCAGTCCAGAAGTGCCTGCACTGGGTACACGATGAGGTGGTGGATGCGATGAGCATAGGCTCTTTGCTATCTCTTGAAAGGGAACTCTAGGGATGATCCGCCTGAGATAGCATTGATTACTCTGTGGGGGGTGGACTCCAGACCTTGGATCCGTAGCATGGCTAGTAGGGGTTGAAGGGGGGTGCCTCTAGACACTGCTGCACATGTGATATCATTGGTGCAATGGCATCTTGGGTATGTTCTCTCACCACGCATTCACATAGGGCTGCGATGGAGGAGCATTATTGGGTGAGGTGAACTCCACGACCGTGTACCTCACACCAAAGCCCTTGCTGACACTTGTCCTCGTGACCCTGCCCTCTTTTGTGCCCACACCCCTTTTGACCGCGGCTATGGCCTCCGGGGTGTTGCCTTCGTCGGCTACCTCGATGCCAAAAATATACTTGGAGTGAGCCGCCCCCTGTGTTGAATCTTTCTTCGGAGCCCCTAGGGTGACCTTCTCTTTGGGGGCAGCCGCTTTTGCCTCCGCCTCATGTTGCATTGCATCCTCATGTACCTTGACATATTCTTCTATTTTATCAAAAAGATTAGCCACCGATTTTATGGGCTTTTGCGCATTGTACTTGGTGAGTGGGCCCTTCTAGAGACCTCGAATGGCCGCATTGATTATGGTCGTGTTGTTGACGTCTTTTACTTGGCAGCGAACCTTCACGAAGTGTCAAAAATAGGCTAGTAGCTTCTTTTCCAGCTCCTATTTTATGGCAAAGAGCTGGTCGACGTTAACCTGCTTTACATAGTTGCCCTAAAAATTGTTGTGCATAATGTTGCAGATCTGCTCTCACACGTATATGGAGCCTAGGGTGATGGTTAAAAACCAAGAGAGCACCTCCCCTTGGAGCGTGAAGGGCAACCCTTATGCCTTCATCATGTCATCCCCGCCTGCTGCTTCGATTGTCGTCTCATAGATGTGCAAGAACTCATGGGAGTCAGTGTCACCCTTGTGTGGCTCAACGGTGGGCATTTTGAAATCCTCTGTCCAAGTGCTCTACTATTGTCTTGTGGAAAGGAGCAACTCTGGGTCCACCTGTCGAGACGTTCTGACGAGCGTTTGGCAGTTCCCCACACTCATCATTGTTGCCCCTACCACTACTACAGTGGGTGCCAGCTAGATCTTGCTTTCTTGCATCTCACACATGGCTCTCTATAGGTCTGCCAGATCTCACTATAGCATCCTATAGATTGCCTCCAGGGCACCTCCGCTTGTGCTTATTGTAGGAGGAGTGGTGCCCCCCGCTTCTCGCATGGTGATGGTGATGGCACCAATGGCATCTCCACTCCAAGGGTTTCTACTAGCCACCATCTTCTTTGTTTGTGGTGCTTCCTGCCCTACCATTGGTGTAGTTGCTGAAGGGCCTTCTTCGTCACCCATCGCTACCTCTGTTGTTGCACACCAGTGTGTCGCTACGGCAAGGGCGAGGTCTCTTGTTGGCTATCTCCATTGTTCTTGCCGCGGTGTGTTTAGAGACCGTGCTTCTTTTTCACTTGGTGCTCGACGCCACCACTTTTTTTAGGGTTGATGTCTTCTTCAAGGTTGATATTGCCACCTTGGAATTGATGTCGCCGCCTTCTCCGGGGCCATTGTCTCTAACCGTCCCTTACCTTAACTCATAGCTTCTATGCTGGTCCCCATAGACGGCATCAACTGTTGTGGTTACAAACTAACAGTAAACAAAGATAGCTGCTGAGGAGGTCTCGGAGGGGCTACCTAGAGCCTTACAAGTAGTGGAGACCTTGTTAAAAGTTTGTGCTATTTGAATTTGTCTAATAAGGAGAGCTCTCTCTTTCCCATGGTGCACTCAGACACATTTATAGTCATGAGCGCCTGTTACATAAACACCCCCACCCATATGTACACTTATAGGGGTAAACTTGCCATTTTTCCTACTTGGAGTTACATAAATGCCAATACTTGGGCCTACACTTATAGGGATAAACATGCCTTTTCCCTAGCCCTGTCGGTTCTTGCTAGGCTAACCTACTGGCACCATGGGATAAATTCTATAAGGGATTAACATGTGAATTTAATATCACTACAACAAATATGTGTTTCAATGATTATCAGAAATTGTCACAGAAGATCACTTTTTTGTCGTAAAAAATATTTTATGACAAAAATGAGGCTCACGGCCATCGTCACTGAAAATGCGTCATAGTTTGTATCTAGTGACGCGACGAGATATTTTTGTCATAAACTCAATGACAAAAATATTATTGTCATGGAATGTAACAATTAGTGATGTTTATAATCATCATGCAAGGTTTGGTAAATGTCAAGTAAGCGTACCATTTCATCCCAGATTTCTAGGCCTACCGGCCGGATAGGCTCCAGCGGTATGTTTTATGGCGTATTTTTCATCGTAACATCCATAAAATTTGTCCAGCTTCACAGAGGTCACCCATCCTACCTCCTCTCTCACCTTAGCTCGCTTAACTTTGAAGTTCTTTTAAGGTATGATGCCATGGTGCCATTTTTCATTTGATTGAACAATTCATCTTTAGCCTCTTGTACTCTTTACTTCTCCAAGCTAATTTTCAAACCAAACCTCATCTTCACCTTGTGCAAAATGTAAAATGATCCAAATTACTCAAGCATCAATTCCCGGCTATGTATTTTCCATTTATTCTACCGTTTCCTTTTATTTGGTAGTTTCAAATTTTAATGACCAAAAACTGTTGTTCTCGAATCCTTTCATTACTCATCGATTTTCCATTACCTAAGTCTTCAAATTGGGTTCCTGTAACCGCGTTGCTTCCCTTCCACACTATTGAAAACTTTCTAGATATTCCAAACACTATCTTGCCAAGTGTTTGGTTTAGTCAATCAATGGGAATCAAGATTTTTTTTTTTGAAACCAACTATTTTCGCTCCTTATCGTCGATTCGTCATCTCCGGTGAGGTGTTCTTCGATTCATTGCAATTAACCATCACTAGCACATCCTAGAACTTTGGCACCAGTGCCACCCCATTATCCATCGTCATGCACCGTCGCCCTGTTTCTCTGGCCATGCTCCCTTATTTCCTCTGCGTTCACTACCCTTGCCTCTAAGCAATGGGAGTTGAGGCCATGCCTATCCTCCGTGTTCCCTGCCCATGTCTTTAAGCAATGGGAGTTGAGGCCGTGCCTATCCTCCGTGTCCCTACCCATGCACATGCCTTTAAGCAATAACAATTCATCATAAAAAAGGTAAAATGATACATGGCAAAAAATAAATGCATCACAAAAAAATAATTTGTCACAAAAATACCTTGGTGTGTAGCCACCCTTCTAACCTGACAATCTGTGATGATATGTAACTGCATTTTGTGGCAAAAGTTTTTTTGAATCGTCACAAAGTTTTAGGACAAAATGCCCCTACTTTCAATGGTGACAAACTTAATACAAGCGTCATAGAAAGTTACTTATTAATGACCTTTATTTCAGTCGTCAAGGAGTATTCATCACTGAAGCTCATATTTGTTGTAGTGTATGTTCATCATCAGAAGCACTTCCATTATATTCCCAATTCCCCTTAGTTTATCAGAGATATATGTAAATAATGTATTTATTTATCTTTTCCATTAGATGCTAGCTAATATGGGATAGTCACTAATTTTCTCTACTCCCTTTGCTTTGGGCCCCAATCCATCTAGCTACTGTTATATAGCTTGATGTAATTTTCTTTAGACATGCAAATTTGTTTTCTAGCTTCTACAGGAATCTAGTTTTTTATTGTTGGAATTTTGTTGGAATTGTTTAGATTCAAATCCTGATACCCACCAATTATGCACACACAAGATTATTTGTTAGAAATTTTATGAAGTTATAAATTTATCTCTGATCTCTATTTATCTCGCGTGTACTAAGAGAATGCATTCACGTACGTGGTGGTGTGAGAATGTATGCCCTCATAATCAGAAAAAAATATTGTTGGAGACATATGACCCTCAAATTTTTTAAATAATCAATTTTTAATTCTGAATTTTTGTATTATACATTTTCAAATTTTCTGAAATGACAATCTATCGCCATACGATTGGGTGACATGGGCAAGTTGCCCAACCATTTGGTGACACAAGGCCAAATCGCCCAGCGGTTGGGCGACTTAACCTATCTTAACGGTTTGGAGATTTTAAAAAATATGTAATTATTTTATTAATCTAATGGAAAATAATTGTGGGGAGGGTGTAAATTGCAATTATTGTAGGTTACTAACATTTAACAAATCTTGTTTGTAAGTTGTTTTTTAATAAAAGGACAGTTAATGTCGGTTGATCTTTTTGTGATTTTCGTAGATTATGAATGGTACAAAATCTTTTAGACTTGCAGTAACATTTTGTAACATCCCAATTTTTGCCTTTTATTTTGAAGAAATAATTTTAAATTAATTATTTCCAATTATCTGGAATTTTCAGAATTTAAAGTTTCTGTTGAAAAGAAAATTTAATATCAAAATAAGTTGGAAATATTTTTCATATGTTTAAAACATTGTCAGTGAATTATGTGAATTTTTCTGGAATTTTTGGAATTTATTTGGTATTTTTCGAATATTTTAAAGTCTCCTCTTGATTTAAAATATATAATAGATTTAAATATCAAAATCTCCTCGGTGACACTTGTCAAGCATCCGAGCTCTTCTTCCCGGCCCGAACCGATCCGCCTTGGTGCCTCATCCCGCCTCCCTCTCTTTCATTGCGCCAAGTGTCGCGCATCCGGCAATGACCACCACTCGCGGCTAATACTCAAAAGGTAAACCGCCCTTATTGGGTGGTGAGCCTCCCTTGCCTGGCCAGTTACCACGCCGCTCTCTCCTCTTTCCCGCTCCTCGGCGCGCGTTCGAGCCCGCTCGTGCGCGAGTTGAGTTCTTTTTTGGATTTGCGGCGACAAGCGGGCCCCACTGTCGAGGGCGGTGCGTGGACTCGCGCGTGGTCCCACTGTCGGAACCGTGCGTCTCCGATGTTTCGTCCTCGGCCGTTCGTTCGTTCGCGTGGCGCCATTGAAGCCGCTCACCCGCCGCTCGCCTCCGCCTCGGCCGCTCCGCCGCCGTTAATGCGTCGGGAGAGACCGTCGCGTTGTGCGCCATTCGCGCCACCGTCCCTCGCGAAGAGCGCGCGTTCCGCGCGGCGTCGGTAACCGCCGCCGTGCGCCCGGCGGGCGTGCGTCCGTTCCTCCTCCGTCGCGTATAAAGCAAGTCGGACGACCCTCTTTCCCTTCGCACTCTCCCTCTCTCCCGTTCGCGTGCGTTCATAGCCGTAGTCGCGCCGTGATTGCGTCGCCGGCGAGCCGTCGCCGCCGCCGTAAGCCTCGCCGCGCAAGCGTCTCGCGCCGCCCCTCGGTCGCGCGCGGCGGCAGCGCCACGATCACCGCTCGCCGGTCCGCGTGCGAGTCGCGCCGCGCGCGCGCTCGCGTCGCGCGGCGCCTCGCGCGGCGGCCGGACCACCTGCGTCGCCTCGCGCGGCCTGGCTGGACCACTGCGTCGCCGATCGCTCGGACTCCGCCTCGCACGCGTCATCCCCGCCCGTTCGCCGGCGGCCGGATACGCGCGCGTGTTTCCATCTCGGCCGTCCACCTCGCGTCCGCCTCGGCCCCGCTCGCGTCGCGCCGCGCCTGGCGTTCGCGTCCGTCGCGGCGCCTCGCGCGAGAAACGCGCCACAGCGCCCATCCGCCGGTTGCCGCGTCTCCACGCCTTATCTCTGCCGTCCATCCGGTTGGCCGGCGCTGAGATCGCGCGCGCGTCAAGCCCATGGCCGTCCGATCCACCTCCACCGGCACCGCGCCAAACCGCGCGTCGGCTGCCACCTCGGCCGCCACGTCAAACACGTCCGGCGTGTCATGCCACGTGGCGGAACGCGTGTCTGCCGCGTCGAGCCACGTGTGCGCCACGTTGCTCGCCGGCCTCCCGTAGACAAACCTTAAGGGATTACCTACCCTTATGGGGTGGCGGTGCCTCCGCTCACTTGGCTAGCGCCGCTCTCTTCCTCCCACTCCCTCGGCGCGTTCGAGCCCGCTCGCGCGAGGTTGAGTTTCTCTCGTTTTATCGTGGCGACACAGGTCCCACCGTCGCGACCACCTCTCGCACCGTCAGCATCCGGTGGGTCCCATACGTCGAGACTCATTTTAAATGAACTTCGTGACGATGGACCCACACAGCCGGTAATTTCGAATTTATAGATTTAATCAAATCTGAAAATTTCAAATAGCCATATCGTTTTCATTTTAGCTCCAAATTGGTCCATTCAAATTTCTAAATTCATCTAAAATTTCAACCTTTCCATTAGTATATTTATTTTCAATTTTTGAATTTTTATTTTTATTTTATTTATTTGGATTTCTCGATTTACGTGTAGAGACCGATTTGTCAGAGCAACATCAAGATCAAGTTCGGGAAGATTTCAACCCAGCACCAGAAGGCAAGTCTCCTTTGAACATTTTGCTCCCATGTTTTGCAAGTTTCCTTTGATCAACTTGCTCAAATGATTTGGAAAAAAATGTTTAGGTAGTTATTTTAAATTAATGCATGCTTATGTTATATCAAGTGATAATTTGATTTAGAAAATTTTGTTAAAGACCCAATTTGTTATACCTTCCATTGAAAATTGTTTACCTTGTACCATTGTCAACTTAGGATATCCCTTTAACTCAATAATGAGTTAGCATTATATTGGTTGAATGTTTAAAATACTAGCAAATGCTTAGCGTAGCAAATCAATGTATTAATACTCAAATGAGTAGCATGTTTATCAAATGTTTTGATGAATGATTTGTTTGAACATTGGTAATGGATGTTACCATTGTTAAATGTTTTGTTTGAAAAGTGGTAATGGGTGTTACCACTGTTAATTTAAAAGTAAAAATGAATTTCAACGGGAAAAGTTGACAAGGGTGGAATGGAAGGTTTGGCTGGTGCAGTTAGCATGAGAATTGTTGGGTTTGTGAATGAGCCACCCAGTCGATTAAGGACCGGCGCTTGTGTTTGTCCAAACCGAGCAAAAGCAGTACAACCACAAGTCTATATGGAGTGCGACCTAGCTAACTAACCTATAAAAGTTTAGCTTAGATATCTCCGGTGGTGTATTGGGTGCCGGGGTATCTTGGTTACTCATAGTGAGGAGCAGGGTTTCTTTGTACTCACATGGCGCAAGAGGGCTCCAACTCGTGGATTCGAGTTGTGGTGAAACCTTAGCGGTGATATTTAAACTATCTTGGAGTAGGTGAAAAGCTTTGTGATAATTTATCGAGTCTTATGCCAAAGGAAGCATGTTGTTGCAAAGATGATTTATCTCTTGTGGGTAAAGTTGTACACCCTCTGCGAGTAAAACTATTCGAATAGCCGTGCCCACGGTCAAGGGCGAACAAGGAATACATTCACATGGTAGAAGTTTTGGTTTTGATTTCAAAACAAAATGAATTGGAGAAAAACTCGGGAGTAGTATAACTCGTGATGTTGAGATCGGGGTGTAACGAGGTTATGAAAATTGGGTGTGATGGTCCGAGGTATTAGTGTTGGTAGTTTAACCTTCACTAAAGTACTTATCCAATTTCGATTATTAAAAATAATTTGTTTACAAAATGGCTTTCAAAATAATTATGTAGATTTGAAATAAAATGCTGATTTTTTGCAAATAAACCATATAGCCTTCCTTTGTGAAGCCTTACATCCTTGCATTTTTCCCAAGACTTGCGGAGTACATTTCTGTACTCACCTGTTGCTCTATACATATAAAAGCAGAGAATGAAGAAGATCAAGCTGGAGAGTATGACTTCTGCGCCGAATGTGGATGCGGTGGATTATTCTCGGATGCCTAGGATTCGTTTCCCCAGTCAATTGCCTGTGGCAGATTGATGGGTCGATCAAGTTATCTTTTGTGTTTCCGCTGTGTTTAATCTTTTGTTTTAAGGTACTGTGAACCTTTGTTAGGCAATGGCCTATGTTATCTTCAGTTACTATTGTAATAAAGCGTTGTTGGCAATATATCATCTTTTCTGTTTGAGCTGTGTGTACTAGCATTGATCTGCGGGACTAGTGCAGTAATACGGGGGTCTAGGAGTTTCTACTCGGGTCTCACAGAAGTGGTATCGAGCCATCTTGGTGTAGGGACGAGCCCTAGGTTTTGGGAAGCTTTAAGGATTTATATTTAATAAAAATTTATGTACAAAAATATAAGTTTCTTTTGTTTCTACTATTTTCTTACTTAGTATCTTGTTCTTGTCCTACTCTCATTATTTAAAAATCTTTACTGATCTCTCCTTATTTTCAAACTTATAGATGGCGGGTTCTTCGTCGTCTTCACCCCATGGGATCACCATTCTCATGGCGAGTGAGGAGCTTTGCGACTCTTCTCTGACGATTAATGCAGCATCGAAATATAATCAACAGCCCATTTTCAGAGGCGGAACACTAGAGTGATGACTATGGATTCATGGATCATGGAAGTATTCATCTATGCTCGGATGGGCAGCTTGACCCGTCTCTGCAGGATTGAGCACCCTCGGACCCATCATGCGGGCGCTATCGAGATGCGACCAAGATGGCGATAGCGAGTTGTGCAGAGGCACAAGGAGGAATTACGACGATCGCCCATACATTTCTTTCCGACTACGGGCGGGACAGCCCCCCCGAGGCTTTCGGATCGTGGTGGGCGACCACGCTGTCTCATCAGTGCGATTCACCCAAGCATCGTCCGCGACTTACGCCAGGCTCAGCGAGAGATAGGACTTCTCCGGATGCTTCGGCGTCGAGCTACGACCACTCCGACACTCTCGAGCACAGTTGCCCGAGTGAGGCCGCCCACGCCGGCGCCATGCAGGCGAGGACAACGGCCGAGGCGGTGGGCGTCTTCGAGTTGCCACCACTACACCGACTCCACCGGCTCTCTGTTGCTGCTCGGTCGGACCCTCGAGGACCTCGCACTAGGCTCACCGCAAGGAAGAGTGTGCGGCGCCCGATCCGCTACCGACCTCGACATCGGCGGATCGGCCGAGGACGCCGGCGCTTCCGTTCGGATCACCTACTTTCAGCCGAGCGGTCACGGTCGCGTTCGCCGAACAAGCTGCCGTGCTTGTGGGCGAGTCACTCGTCGGACTCAGAGGAGGATCCCGAGGAGGAGGAGGAGGCGTATCATCGTTGAGGACAATTAGATGTTAGATAGACTACCCCTTCTTGATTATTTATCGATACTAGAACGCTTTTATAATGTTAAGATGTAATAAAATGGATTGTACCGAGCCTTGTGCATTTGTGGTACAGCCATTTTCAAAATTTAATTTGAATTTCAAAAGTCGAGTTTTCTCAATATGTTGTGTTAATCTTGTGTGTTGTTTTGGGATGATAAATTGCCCGTCTCTCATCTATGCTTTTCCCTCTTTCTGTACTTTTCTTGATGGAGCTTGAGATGGTGAACACGAAGCAACATCAACAACAACCAGCGCCCAACAACAATGAAGCCCCAATTCCACCTCCATGACCCAAGTTCCCAACATGGAACAAATGATG
Source organism: Melocanna baccifera (assembly GCA_036346265.1). Lineage (NCBI taxonomy): Eukaryota > Viridiplantae > Streptophyta > Magnoliopsida > Poales > Poaceae > Melocanna > Melocanna baccifera. Next base: position 418,784 of record CM070687.1, on the reverse strand, counting down.
GCCATGCAACTTCAACTTCTTGAGCTTTGGCCCAAAATCAAGTCAATCAAGCTCGCAAGTACCTATTCACCCACGCGATCTAAGCTCGGGAATTCATGAGGACCCGACCTCAGACCTTCGCGAGGATCTGCCGATCCGTTGGAGGCGGATGATTGGATCAAGGAAGTGGAAAGGAAGCTGAATCTAGCTCAATGTCTGAACATGAGAAGGTTATGTCTGCTGCTCATCAACTCCAGGAGTTCTTTGCCAATTGGTGGGACAATTCTTGCATTTGCACACCGGGATGCCCAGAACATTGGTTGGGCGGAATTTTTGGAAGCCTTCCGTAATGCTCATATTCCTATGAGTATTATGGAAATGAAGAGGAAGGAGTTCCATCATCTGCAGAGGAAACACGAGCGTTTCCGCTTATTTAAGCAAATTCATTCACTATCTAGATATGCCCCGGAAGATGTGGCGATCGATGCCGCAAAGATTTGGAGGTTCATGGGAGGATAGACCCCAACCTCAAGGTTCAATTAGTCTCCAATGACTACCCTACTTTTCAACATCTAGTGAATAAAGCTTTATTGCAGAAGATGCTCAACGCCAACTCTTCGACTCGGAAGAGGAAGTTCCAAGCTCGGATCTGCGGCGGTTCACGATTCACGCCACCACGCAGTACAACCGACCTCCGTACATAGTCGGATAAGGACACGATTTACGCACCTCGTCCTTTACCTCAAGCTCCTAGAAGCGGAAATGCAGCCCAAGCTGCGGCAAAGAAATGTAGCTGCAGGAGTGCAATGCTACAATTGCAGAATATGGGACACTATGCGGCAGCGTCCACATAAGCGTCAGCGGTAACCCGATTCGTTTCAATCTTGACCCTACACCGGAAGAGCTCCAACCAATGGTCAGGGCGTGGAAGCCCTCAAACTCCCAAGACTCCACAAAACATTAATCGGGCGTATCAACCATGTCATCACGAGGCGTGGAAGATGCACGAGGCGTAGTTAGGTAAGTTCCTAGTGAACTCGATACCAGCAATTATATTATTTGATTACGGAGCTACACATTCTTTCAGTAACAAAGGCTTTTGTTGAAAGAATAATTGGAAAATTTGTTTGCTAAAGGACCTTATGATAGTCAATCTCACGGAAAAGAATTGAGGACTAATTTGGTTAGCCCTAGTGCAACCATAATTATAAGCGGAGTAAAGTTCCTAGCGAACCTTATTATAATAGACTCCGATGGCCTAGATATAATACTTGGTATGGATTGGTTGACCAAGTATAAAGGCGGATCGATTGTGCCAATCGTGCTATTATTCTTACCAATTCGATGGAATTCGGATAAGACATGAGTCAGTTATGCATTCGGGAAGGACAATATGTTAACAGTCTAAAAGGAAAAAGCTTAGAAGATGTGACAATAGTTCGCGAATACCCGATGTATTCCACGAAGATTTGCGGGATTACCACCGATCGAGAAGTTGAATTTGTTATAAATCGGTGCACAGTGCAGCTCAATATCAAAGAGACCCTATCGGATGTCGGTAGATGATTTAGCGAAGTCAGAGGCGGATCCAAGAATTGTATGAGAAAGGATTCATCAGACCAAGTTCTTCGTCTTGGGGAGCCCCTGTGCTTCTAGTAAAGAAGAAGGATGGTAGTCAACGGATGTGCGTTGATTATCGAGCTTTAAATGAAGTCACTATAAAGAATAAGTATCCCTTACCTCGGATCGACGATTTGTTTGACCAACTCATAGGATCAAGTGTCTTTTCCAAGATTGATCTTCGGTCAGGATATCATCAGTTGAAGATTAGACCTGAAGATATACCAAAGACAGCCTTCGCCACAAGATATGGATTATATGAGTATACGGTGATGTCTTTTGGTCTGACAAATGCACCGGCATACTTCATGAACTTGATGAATAAAGTCTTCATGGATTATTTAGATAAGTTTGTTGTTGTTTTCATAGATGACATTCTTATCTATTCGAAGAATAATAAAGAACATGAAGGTCATCTAAGGATAGTGTTGCAAAGACTCCGTGAACACCAGTTATATGCCAAATTTAGCAAATGTGCATTTTGGTTAAAAGAAATTGAGTTTTTGGGACATGTGATCTCAGCAGAAGGAGTATCTGTAGATCCTGGAAAAGTTAAGGATGTATTAAATTGGACTCCACCCAAGGCGATGCAGAGATCCGAAGTTTTAGGATTGGCGGTTACTATCGTCGATTTATTGAAGGTTTTTCCAAGATTGCGGACCTTTAACCCGTTTGTTAAAGAAGGAGAAGAAATTTGAATGGAGTAAATCACGTGAGTATAGTTTTCAAGAGTTAAAGAAAAGGTTAACTTCAGCACCGGTTCTGCTGTTACCCGATATTCGAAAAGATTTTGAGATATTTTGTGATGCTTCAAAACAAGGTCTTGGTTGTGTACTAATGCAAGAAGGAAGGGTGGTAGCTTATGCATCAAGGCGATTAAGACCGTATGAAGAAAATTATCCCACTCATGATTTAGAACTATTCTTCATTGTGCATGCTCTAAAGTTATGGAGGCATTACTTGTCGATGTCGGTGTGAGATATATACAGATCATAAAAGTTTAAAGTATATATTCACCCAGCTGACCTTAATATGAGACAAAGAAGATGGCTCGAATTGATAAAGGATTATGATGTGGGAATATACTATCATCCGGAAAAGCTAATGTAGTAGCCGATGCTTTGAGTCGAAAGAGTCATATAAATAATCATCAATTCGGATAAGCGGTTAACCCTCCATGAAGAATTTCAACGATTAAATTTGGAAATAGTTAACGAAGGTATTACATGCGCATTGAAGGTTCATCCTACCTTGGAAGATCGGATCAAGGCAGCCCAACGAGAGGATGAATATGTTAAAGAGATATAAAGAGAACATGAAGAAAGGTAAAGCACCTGGGTTCTCAGAAGATGAAGAAGGAATTCTTTGGTTTGGAAAAAGGATTCTAGTACCTGAAAAAAAGGAAATAAAAGATTTAATTCTAAAGGAAGCTCATGAATCAAGATATTCCATTCATCCCGGAAGTACAAAAATGTATCAGGATTTAAAGGAAAGTTACTGGTGGAACAGTATGAAAAGGAAATTGCAGAATATGTAGCCTTGTGTGACATATGTCAAAGAGTTAAGCGAGCATCAAAGACCTCTTGGTCTTTTGCAACCTCTGCATATACCTGAATGGAAATGGGAGGAAATTGGAATGGATTTCATAACAGGACTACCAAGAACCAAGTTAGGTTATGACTCAATTTGGGTTATAGTTGACCGTTTAACAAAAGTCGCTCATTTCATACCAGTGAAGACTACATATTCGGGAGATAGATTGGCAGAGCTTTACATGTCAAAAATTGTGTGTTTGCATGGAGTTCCAAAGAGGATCGTGTCAGATAGAGGAACACAATTTACCTCAAGATTTTGGCAGAAGCTTCATGAAGTTTTGGGCACCAATTTAAATTTGATCTTGCTTATCATCCTCAAGCGGATGGTCGAATGAGCGGGTAAATCAGATATTGGAAGATATCTTTGAGAGCATGTGCTTTAGCTAATAAAGCCAGCTGGGATCAAAGTTTGCCCTATGCGAATTCTCATATAATAATAGTTATCAATCTAGTCGAAGATGTCTCCGTTTGAAGCCTTGTACGGCGAGAAAATGTAGAACGCCGTTATATTAGTCGAGACCGGAGAGAGTCAAGTATTGGATGGATATCTTGAAGTTAGCGAAGATCAAGTTAAGCTTAATCCGAGACCGATTGAAAGCAGCCACAGACCGGACAAAGAGTTATGCGATAATCGTCGAAGAATGTTGGAATTTAAGCGAGCGATCATGTGTATCCGAAAGTGTCACCTATGAAAGGGATGCGTCGATTTAAAGTCGGTGGTAAGCTTGCCCCAAGGTATATTGGACCATTTCTAGTTATAGCAAGAAGAGGTGAAGTAAACTTATCGGCTAGAACTTCCTCCTCGATTGTCGGATGTACATGATGTATTTCACGTATCACAGTTGAAAAAGTGTTTGAGAGTACTAGAAGACTTTTGAGGATGTTGATTTAAAGGAAGACTTGACGTACCCAGAATTTCCTATCAAGATTTTAGAAGAGGCAGAACGCCGCACAAGAAACAAGACCATCAAATTCGCAAAGTGCAATGGAGCAACCGTCGAATCGAAGCAACACAGGAGCGAGAAGAGGATCTTGAGCGAGTTTCTGATCTATTTCTCAATTCTTCCGAATCTCAGGGTCGAGATTCCTTCTAAGTGGGGTAGGTTTGTAACATCCCAATTTTTGCCTTTTATTTTGAAGAAATAATTTTAAATTAATTATTTCCAATTATCTGGAATTTTCAGAATTTAAAGTTTCTGTTGAAAAGAAAATTTAATATCAAAATAAGTTGGAAATATTTTTCATATGTTTAAAACATTGTCAGTGAATTATGTGAATTTTTCTGGAATTTTTGGAATTTATTTGGTATTTTTCTGAATATTTTAAAGTCTCCTACTGATTTCTGAAATATATAATAGATTTAAATATCAAAATCTCCCTCGGTGACACTTGTCAAGCATCCGAGCTCTTCTTCCCCGCCCGAACCGATCCGCCTTGGTGCCTCATCCCGCCTCCTCTCTTTCATTGCGCCAAGTGTCGCGCATCCGGCAATGACCGACCACTCGCGGCTAATACTCAAAGGGTAAGCCGCCCTTATTGGGTGGTGAGCCTCCCGCCCGATGGTTACCACCGCCGCTCTCTCCTCTTTCCCGCTCCTCGGCGCGTTCGAGCCCGCTCGCGCGCGAGGTTGAGTTCTTTTTTTGGATTTGCGCGACAAGCGGCCCCACTGTCGAGAGGCGGTGCGTGGACTCAGCGCGGTGGTCCCACTGCCGAACCGTCGTCTCCGATGTTTCGTCCTCGACGTTCGTTCGTTCGCGTGGCGCCATTGAAGCCGCTCACCCGGCTCGCCTCCGCCTCCCGGCCGCTCCGCCGCCGTTAATGCGTCGGGAGAGACCGTGCGTTGTGCGCCATTAAGCGCCACCGCCCTCGCGAAGAGGCGCCCGTTTCGCCGCAAAGCGTCGGTGCCGCCGCCGTGCGCCGCGCGGGCGTGCGTCCGTTTCCTCCTCCGTCGCGTATAAAGCAAGTCGGACGACCCTCTTTCCCCTTCGCACTCTCCTCTCTCCCGTTCGCGCGCGTTCATAGCCGTAATCGCCGCCGTGATTCAGCGTCGTAAGCGAGCCGTCGCCGCCGCCGTAAGCCTCCGCCGCCGAGCGTCTCGCGCCGCCCCTCGGTCGCGCGCCCGCGCGCCGCGCCACGGTCACCGCTCGCCGGTCGCGTGCGAGTCGCGCCGCGCGCGCGCTCGCGTCCGCGGCAGCGGCTGGACCACGTGTCGCCGATCGCTCGGACTCCGCCTCCGCACGCGTCATCCCCACCGCCCGTTCGCGGCGGCCGGATCGCGCGTGTTTCCATCTCGGCCGTCCACCTCGCGTCCGCCTCGGCCCCGCGCGCGTCGCGCCAAGCGCCTGGCGTTCGGCGTCCGCGCGGCGCCTCGCGCGAGAGCGCGCCACGCGGCGCCCATCCGCCGGTTGCCGCGTCTCCACGCCTTATCTCTGCCGTCCATCCGGTTTGGCGGCGCTGAGATCGCGCGCGTCAAGCCCATGGCCGTCCGATCCACCTCCACCGACACGGCGCGCGCAAACGCGCGTCGGCTGCCACCTCGGCCGCCACGTCAAACTGTCCGGCGTGTCATGCCGCGTGGCGGACGCGTGTCTGCCACGTCGAGCCACGTGTGCGCCACGTTGCTCGCCGGCCTCCGTGAGACAAACCTTAAGGGGATTACCTACCCTTATGGGGTAGGCAGTGCCTCCCCGCTCACTTGGCTAGCGCCGCTCTCTTCCCCTCCCACTCCCTCGGCGCGCGTTCGAGCCCCGCTCCGCGCGCGAGGTTGAGTTTCTCGTTTTATCGCGGCGACACAGGTCCCACCGTCGGCGACCACCTCTGCACCCGTCACTGTCGGTGGGTCCCATACGTCGAGACTCATTTTAAATGAACTCGCTGACCAGTGGACCCCACGCTCGGTAATTTCGAATTTATAGATTTAATCAAATCTGAAAATTTCAAATAGCCATATCTTTTTCATTTTAGCTCCAAATTGGTCCATTCAAATTTCTAAATTCATCTAAAATTTCAACCTTTCAATTAGTATATTTATTTTCAATTTTTGAATTTTTATTTTTATTTTATTTATTTGGATTTCTCGATTTACGTGTAGAGACCGATTTGTCCGAGCAACATCAAGATCAAGTTCAGGAAGATTTCAACCCAGCACCAGAAGGCAAGTCTCCTTTGAACATTTTGCTCCTATGTTTTGCAAGTTTCCTTTGATCAACTTGCTCAAATGATTTGGAAAAAAATGTTTAGGTAGTTATTTTAAATTAATGCATGCTTATGTTATATCAAGTGATAATTTGATTTAGAAAATTTTGTTAAAGACCCAATTTGTTATACCTTCCATTGAAAATTGTTTACCTTGTACCATTGTCAACTTAGGATATCCCTTTAACTCAATAATGAGTTAGCATTATATTGGTTGAATGTTTAAAATACTAGCAAATGCTTAGCGTAGCAAATCAATGTATTAATACTCAAATGAGTAGCATGTTTATCAAATGTTTTGATGAATGATTTGTTTGAACATTGGTAATGGATGTTACCATTGTTAAATGTTTTGTTTGAAAAGTGGTAATGGGTGTTACCACTGTTAATTTAAAAGTAAAAATGAATTTCAACGGGAAAAGTTGACAAGGGTGGAATGGAAGGTTTGGTGAGTGCAGTTAGCATGAGAATTGTTGGGTTTGTGAATGAGCCACCACAGTCGATTAAGGACCGGCGCTTGTGTTTGTCCAAACTAAGCAAAACAGTACAACCACAAGTCTATATGGAGTGCGACCTAGCTAACTAACCTATAAAAGTTTAGCTTAGATATCACCGGTGGTGTATTGGGTACCGGGGTATCTGGTTACTCATAGTGAGGAGCAGGGTTTCTTGTACTCACATGGCGCAAGAGGGGCTCCAACTCGTGGATTCGAGTTGTGGTGAAACCTTAGCGGTGATATTTAAACTATCTTGGAGTAGGTGAAAAGCTTTGTGATAATTTATCCGAGTCTTATGCCAAAGGAAGCATGTTGATTGCAAAGATGATTTATCTCTTGTGGGTAAAGTTGTACATCCTCTGCAGAGTAAAACTATTCGAATAGCCGTGCCCACGGTCAAGGGCGAGCAAGGAATGCATTCACATGGTAGAAGTTTTGGTTTTGATTTCAAAACAAAATGAATTGGAGAAAAACTCGGGAGTAGTATAACTCTCGTGATGTTGAGATCGGGTGTAACTTTGAGGTTATGAAAATTGGTGTGATGGTGCGAGGTATTAGTGTTGGTAGTTTAACCTTCACTAAAGTACTTATCAATTTCGATTATTAAAAACAATTTGTTTACAAAATGGCTTTCAAAGTAATTATGTAGATTTGAAATAAAATGCTGATTTTTGCAAATAAACCATATAGCCTTCCTTTGTGAAGCCTTACATCCTTGCATTTTCCCAAGACTTGCGGAGTACATTTACGTACTCACTGTTGCTCTATACATATAAGCGAGAGAATGAAGAAGATCAAGTGGAGAGTATGACTTCTGCGCGAATGTGGATGCGGTGGATTATTCTCGGATGCCTAGGATTCGTTTCCCCAGTCAATTGCCTGTGGCAGATTGATGGGTCGATCAAGTTATCTTTTGTGTTTCCGCTGTGTTTAATCTTTTGTTTTAAGGTACTGTGAACCTTTGTTAGGCAATGGCCTATGTTATCTTCAGTTACTATTGTAATAAAGCGTTGTTGGCAATATATCATCTTTCTGTTTGAGCTGTGTGTACTAGCATTGATCTGCAGGACTAGTACGATAATACGAGGGTCTAGGAGTTTCTACTCCGGGTCTCACACATTTTTCGATCATCGTGTGCTTTTGTAGTGCAATAAATTTTCTAAAGAATTTTGTGAGGACAATTAAAGTAGCAACAATTCTTAAGTAGGAAGGTAAGTGATATTGCAATGCAATCAAGAATTCATACACAGAAGAGAACTTCGGATAAACAACATAAGGAAAACAACACGACCGTAGAGAGTTACATAACACGCAGGCTAACGAACAAAGAATGGTAGATGCATGCCTTTAAAGAATTAGAAATACATGGAACATATGGACGAAGTGCATCGAACTATTGCGTGGAACGTGGCCATTTGTCCTTGCGGCCTAGCTCCGCATTGTAGTCCTTATCGTCAACCATGGCCTTGGCCACCAGTTCATGCTTTCTCTCACATTTGCCTTCACGAGTCTCTTGCTCTCTGCACCTACATGCTTCCAGGTGAGCTTGCGTCTCCTGCCGGATACGCTCTCTTCATTCTTCGCTATGGCACCGCTCCTCCATCCTCTCGTGTGCTATCTAGGCGTCCCACTCCTGGTAGTCTAAAGTCCACTGGTCGTGCAGGTGGATCTTCGGTTGATCCATTTGTGGTAGACGTAGAGCAAATTTGGAGACTACAGAAAGGGGAGAGCTTGTTAGTATGTGCCATATAAGAGAACTGGTTTGGCCTTGTTACTACACAAAGCTAACACATTTGGTCTTGTCACTACACGAGGCTATCTCATTTGGTCTTGTCACTGCACAAAGCCACCCCATCTGGTCTACTCACTGGGTAAAGATGCCCTTGTTTGGTCTTATCACTACGCAAAGCTATCCCATTTGGTCTTGTCATTGCATAAGGCTATCTCCTTTGATCTTGTCACTGCACAAAGCTATCTCTCTGGTCTAGTCACTGCATAAAGCTACCCCTGTTTGGTCTTCTCACTATGTAAAACTGCCCCGTTTGGTCTTCTCACAGCACAAAGCTACCCCATTTGGTCTTGTCACTATGCAAGGCTATCTCTTTTGATCTTGTCACTGCACAAAGCTACCCCATCTAGTCTACTCACTATGCAAGTTGCACAAAGCTAACACATGACTTGGTTTGTCAGAAAGCACGCTGCCTCCTCCCACGGGCTATAACATACATGCTGCACCCCCTGAAAGTAGGAGCACTTGACCCTGTCAACCGTAGAAAGAATTACCTTCTTCATCGTATAGTGACATACCATGGTAGATGTCAAGGGGCCAGTCCAACCAGGTTGGCTAAAGCAAGACCTTCCCTTGGAAAGGAGGGAGGACTTCGGCCCTAACTATCACTTGATGCCAAGCAAGTGTGCGCGACCGGTATAGCCAAAATGCAAATACAGGGAGGACGCGATCATATAGGTCTTGGATGCCCCGTTCGATGGCGGTCAATGTTTCTTCTGATGCCCATATTGTGGGGTACAATTAGCCAATAGTTTATTTTTCTGTTATTGCAAATAGAGCTTTTATGTTAACCCTCCTTTCCAGCAGATGGTGAAATATGACTTTGTCTGCCGGATTGATTCTCCCCATGAACGCCATATTGTGGTGTAGTGGATATATTGTAGAAACGAATGTTAGAGTTGGAGGTGTGGATTGACAATCTCACTAAGGAGAACAATGACATCTACCAATAGATGCAGCGCGAGAGAGGCAACGAGAAGGTCGTCAACATTGAAAGTTCCTATTATCCCACATACTGCTGCGTGAACCCAAGATGTATATATGCATGCCACTACAACAATGGCTAGCCACATCTAAGGCGCCCCCCTCTGTAACACTCCATATGGGTAGCATGAGATACCTTCTACCAGTAGGCACGCACGGAGAAGCTTGTACCACAGTACTTTCCTATGTTGTTCACGATTATGTTCAATCTCGTAACATATGTAACTAAATAATGTGTGTGTCATTGTCACTGTGCAAGGCTGGCAAATAAAATAAAAGTTTGCATTTGTACTGTTAGTACTAGTACACACACAAGAAGAAATGGTGTTGTACTTCACAGACTAGCACTAGAAATAAAGTTAAAGTTTGTAAATAAAGTTACAACATAATAGCATTTATAATTGTAATACCAATACACACACAAGAAGAAATAGTGCTGCACTTCACAAACTGACACTACAAATAAAGTTAAAGTTTGCAAATGAAGTTACAATATAATAGCATTTATAATCATAATATCAATATGCACACAACAACAAGGTGCACGGCACTTCACACCGGTGTTCCTACTCGTTGGCAAGCATCTTGTAATGTCTCGCATTGTGGCCTTCCTGGCCACAGCAGCTACAGTGTCTACTCGCCAATCCAACTTCCCCTTCGTCCATATCATTCCTAATGTGATGACTCTGGCGACGGCTCTTCCTACCCTTCAAAGGTCAAGATCCGAATCCAAGCCCTATGTGCAATATCCGATGTGGCAAAGTTGCCCACAACCACAAGCCCCTTAGCTCGCCGCACCATGCACTGTAGGACCCTCTCCTTCATGAAGTACTCGACATCAAGGTTGACGGGTCCATATTGATAATCTCACATGCGGTGAGAACATGAGAGCATGGATTGTGAAGGAGCTTTAGTTTATTGCATGTAAAGCTAGGTTCGTTGACATGATCTCTAAGGCATACATCATGGGTAACAAGAGAGCGAGCAGTTCCAAATCCAGTTATCTCGAAGGAGCACATCAAAATGATGCTCTGTATTGCCCATCACATAGAACATGTGTGCTTGACCCTTCTCAATGTTGGCCTACATGTATGTTGTGATCTTTGAGCAGTATGGGTATGTGGGTTGGCTGCATAAAGTGCTATATTTGCATGCCTTTTTCTGAAATATCCAATTGTACCTTGCAGAACACCTTCAACAATGGCAGCGAGGAGCTGAGAATAGACGCCCCTAAGAACCCAGTTGTACACCTCCGCAATATTAGTGGTCATTAGGCCATCCCTTGCACTGTCCGTATCGTGTAACAAGGATTACTTCTTGAAAGGCTCAATCTCAATCCAATGGGAGAAGCACTTGATATTCCTCGAGATCCTCCGCATCACACCGGGAGGGTCAAGCTTCAATAATGGTGTGAGGCGTTCGGGTTACGTCGCCCCAGGAATGGCTAGCTGCTTGCTCCTCTTGACAACGTGTTTCCTAGTGTGATCCTCCAACATGTCCCATAGCCCATCAAATTTACGCTTCTGGTTCTACATAACCAGCCTCTCAAATAGCTTTATCAATGGTTGCTGTGGGAACTACTTGAAGAAGTTGGCCCCCAGATGGTGAATGCATCATTTGTTCCTCATGTCTGGCCAAGGGAACAGCTCCTCTGGGTCTTGCTAAAGTTTTTTATAGCCTTTATTATCCTGGGGTGGAAATTATGGATTATACAGACATTAGGACGTGCCCCAACTACTCCCTCCTTCACATATCAAAGGAACCGCAACTAGCTGTCGAAATTCTCGCTTTCGATGAATACAATGGCCAAAGGTAGAATCTAATTGTTGCCATCAATGCTACTTGTTGTTAGGACCTGCCCCTTGTATCTCCCTGGTAGAAACGCCCCGTCGACTGAGATCACTGGTAACATGTGCTTCAAAATATCGATGCAGGCACCAAAGTCTAAGAAGACCCTCTGCAAGACTAGATAATCGGGCGGTCTTCTGGACAGCTTGTCCTTCACAGCAATGTATGTGCTCGGGTTTTTGTCCCATAGCAACTCGAGCATACAAGGAAGATTGTCATAAGCCACCTCGAAAAAAACAAACCTCTTTTTCAAAGCCTTCTACTTCGCATGCCATGCCTTGGTGTAGCTAATCTTATACTTAATTTTTTGCTCAATAGCCACCATAATGTGCCTGGCCTCCAGGTTCTTTTTCTTCACTGTCTCACCGTACATGAGATTGGCTATAAAGGTGGACGTCAGATTGCGATGTTTCGGTAAAACACTACTGAGCACGTAGGAGTGTAGCTCCACCTTTGAGATAATCTAGTGAATCTCGTACTTAGGTCTATAAGCGTGCACACGCTAAGGATAGCCAACCTACTCACAAACCACGGTGTATTGCTCTGGGCTAGATTTTAGGACCCGAAATGTCCGTTGCATGGACAAAGCCAACAGCTTAATATCATCCTATAGTGATCCCTTGACAGCAAACATTGCATGAAGCCGAACTTCTGTAGCATGGTACTCCCACGGTGATTCATGCTCATTGTGCACAGAAACACTCTCAGCATCCACCATATTACATGCCTGTGGCATGGGATCTTCGTTCTTATTAGAAGAGTTGTCGCCATCATCTTCTAAAGCTTCCTCCTCAGCCCAGGCCATCTGGTTATCGATCTCCATCAAACACACTATGCTATCGACATACTCCCTAGCATCCACTTGTCCAGTGGGCTCAGCTTATATAGTGTGATCTTCCTGGTCTACCTCAGCAATATCTGCATCCGCCTGTTGGGTGGGCATAGTGTGAGGTGTGTGATATTTCATTTCTACCTTCGCAACATCGCCCACCGCATCCTCCTGATGAACCATAAGTTGTGCGCCTGAGTTGCTTCCATTTAATTGGACCTCCTATGACTCCCTCGGACATGGTTGCACGAGTAGCACACACTCGTAACCACGTCGCCAGCAGCCTTCCACAAAGCCCTTCCATGCAAGTGTGCGCATCAGTCTCCTCAACTCCCACCGAATGTCCGTGGCAGACCGATTCCAAAGCTCATGTAGGACAACACAGCACACCCCCTCGAACATGGTTGCACGAGTAGCACACACTTGTAACCACGTCGCCAGCAGCCTTTCACAAAGCCCTTCCACGCAAGTGTGCGCATCAGTCTCCTCAACTCCCACCGAATGTCCGTGGTAGACCGATTCCAAAGCTCATGTAGGACAACACAACACACCTTGAGGTCCAAGGATAAGCTACGTGTGAGCTGGTCCAGGACATCTCCGATTTGAGCATTCTCCACGTCCGGGAGTACCATACTAACTTACGAAAAACTGCTCAGGTTAACACCGTATGAACTTTCACGAATGGTACCAATACTGTAATGCACTTTTAATGTTGTGAGTTCCGACATGACTGATTTTTCACTGTAAATATTATCATTTATCAACATGCCTTAACTAAATACTTGCTAAATAAATACGTAGCTACACGTTGCCTATATTTGGATGAGAACAAGAATGGATGAGGCTATTACCTTCACGCGAAGATCTTTTCTTCTTATCAATGAGTTTTCTTCATCTTTCTCTTTAACCTCACGAGCTCCTCTCCTCTCCTTCACTCCCTCTCTCGAACTCCTCTACTTCTCCCCCTTTCCTTCTCTTCCTCTCCCGAGCTTCTTTGGGACCGTACAGAAAGTAATGCATGCCTACCTTCAAATTATCATCTAACCTGAGAAGTTTAGTTTATAAAGTCTCTCCTCGCAAGAGAGATATAGAAAAAAAAACTACATAGCGACGTAGCAAACACAGTTAGCTCTGACATCCTAATTTCAACCTTTTGAGTAATTCTGATCTAGAGGTAGAACATGAAACGGGCAACGCAAGAACAATCATAATATAACTTGATAGTATATTAGCAAGGTGCTTGCTTCGGGAATCCAGCTAAAAAGGAAGGTAGTACCATTGTTAATCTAACCAATTACTCCATTCGTTCAGAAACAAATGACGCTATTGTTAATCAAACCAATTACTCCTTCCTTAAAGAAATATGTGACGTTTTAGTGAGAGTGTAGCCAAACTTCCTTAACTTTGACCGCAAATATATATAAAAAAACTATTTGTATTGGTCATGTGAAAGTTATATCATTAGATTAGTTATGAAAAATATTATCATAATATGGTAATTTTATATTATTTTATGAAAATATTCATATAAAAAAGTAATCATCAAAGTCGTACATTGGAGACCGTGTTACTGTCTAAAACATTATATATTTGTTAATAGAGGGAGTATGTAATGCTTAAGATTTTTTTAGAACAACCACTTTTCTTTTTCTGCTTTAAGGATTATTACGAAAATTTCTAATCCACGGAGCGAACGAGGTGTCTTTAATCTTATAAGATGATTATAGATATATAGATCGACGAAAGAGAAGGGAAAAAGAACTAATAAAATATGTCGCAATTGAAGCTCGAATGGAAAGGAATTTATCACATGTAGAATGGAACGGGAAGGGAGGTGATTATTCAGTGTAATACCTCCTCAGTACGCATGATGAATCGGTCGGCTCCGTGGATCCAGCAGATTAATTTCATTTCTGGCTTACGATGATCTGATCCACCAATAGATGACTTTCTGCACTGGTCGTCGCCGATCTGTTCCTGTACATGCACACACACCATCATGCACGCACACGCACACGCACACGTAGGAATTTTATAAGATATACTAGATTATTTAAATATGAATAAACAAGGAGGCAGGTTGAGCAAGTAGATAGAGCAAGCCAAGCCAAGCCAAGCGTTGAGGTGGATGCGGAAGCCAATTGCTTGGAGAGCAAAGATGGACGCGCAGATGGATGCCTTGGACAGAACAGAAGCAAAGCAAAGCGGTGCCTTTGCTTGTAGTAGCTATCTCGCTGCTGCAGGGCTTAAAGATAAAGGGATCCTCAAAGATAAAGAGAGTACTACGATTAAGGCTGTCGGTTCCTCCTCCTCAAAGATAAAGGGATGTTTGTTTCTTTTTAGGGACTCCAACTGAAAAGAAGGTCCCAAGTAGAGCCTCCCATCCAATTTTCGCAGCAGTAACGTATATATGATGATACTGGCAAAATAATAATAATGATAATGATGATGATATACTAACGAACCCTTCATTTTAGCAGGCAAAATAGTTGGCCATGTCAGCATAAAAATTGAGGAAAAATCAAAGAGACCAAGTCAACACAAAAGAATCCAATCAATCAAATAAGAGGGGAGGGGGGAGGGGGACACATCCAATCAACCAAACACTTTTTACTTTACCTTTACCTTCACTTTACCATGTACCTTACAAGTAGTTTGTAACTAGTAGGACACTTCCTCTGTAATTCGATATACTGAATCGATTTTGATTTACTACTATTAGCTTCTTCACGGTTGTCACACCTGAAACTCTCTTTTGATGATATCATCTGTTGTCAACCATTTGCTGCTTTGCTGGAAAATCGATTGGCATATCGTATACGTCGCTAGGACGTACAGTGTAGCGAAAAAAGAGTTAAAGCAGCTCGGTTCAACGTAGCGCATGCGATGTAGTAGAAATGGTTGATCGTTCAACGTGTCTGAAAAGATATTCTCGAAAACCGATCATCCTCTAGAGGTAATTGATTTCCACGAGCTGATTGTCTTCTCCTCGGATTGTCCTGATCAGCGCCACAGTTGCAGCAGCGCCTCTACCGAAATCCACACGTCTAGTGATAGAACGCCATGCACTGGTGTGCTAGCACCAGTGTGCATGGCAGGGCCTTCTGAAGGAGGTGGCTAAGGTTTCGTTGAGTGTTGCGATGTCTCTCCTTATTGCTCTCTCACCCATAGCTCAATGCGTCTCTTTATATAAAGTCTCTGACTGGATATTTATCCAATGCAAGTAGAGATTGTATTCCACTCAGAGAGGCTCCGACCAGATCTTTATCTAATACGAATAGAGATCGTATCCTACTCGGAATCTATCATCTAGACCCTTGTTGTTCCAACCTATTAAGTGTGTGTGATCTTGCAGGTTCATATATACTTGGCTGTAACTCAGAAACATCTTTCCAGTTATGGGTCAGTGGCGGTCCCTAACAGGACATATCGACCCCCAAATATACACATAGATTAAACTAGATGAACCTTATGCAATATGATCTGCAACCAGGTATTAGTCAGTCACGATCAGTTCATTACTCCTTATGACTAATTCATGATTCCTAATTACGACCAGTTCATATCTGCATAACTCTTCTTAAGATCTCGCTACATTCTTTGCTGAGTTGCTATAAAAAAATTATTATTGTGCAGGGCAATTCTTAGCACCTGTTGTTTTTAGTCAAGTAATCTCTCTCTCTCTCTCTCTCTTTGTGTACGCGGATGCGCGAGGAAAATTTTGGTGAAAAACAACTTTAACAACGCTGTTAAATGTTTCTTTCTTTATAAACAATTAATGCTTACTCTAACACGGAACGATCAGTTGGTAGTCGTGATGTGATGAAGCCATGCATTTTCTTGATACACACTAGTAAGCAAAATATATAATTTCTACAGGTGACAGTTATCAATTTTATCACCATGTTGTGGGTGAGGTTTGAGATAAGATAAAGGCTTAATTCCCCAGTCGTGTTCCATGTGATGCATATATTGCTTGTCATCGACCAAAAAAATTAAGCTTGCATGCATGACCAATCTATTCAAAGATTTGGCTGCCAGCAGATTGTTCTAGCCTTTCTTCCTTGGCCAATTCCATGTGTGAATTTAGACGACATTTCAGTTTCAGGGAGAAGTAGCTAAACCAGTCTTGCAGTAGAGTACCACGATCAAGGCTGTCCGTTCTCTGTCTGATCCTCCTGCTGGCTAATTGAACACGTAGCTTTTGTTTCTTTTTAGGGACTCCAACTGAAAAGAAGGTCCCAAGTAGAGCCTCCCATCGAATTTCGGTTCTTTACTTGCATTGCAGTCGCAGTAGTAACGTATATATAATGATACTGGCAAAATAATAATAATGATGATGATAATAATAATAATAATGATGATGATGATGATGATGATGTACAAGCGAATCCTTGAATATTTTAGCAAGCAGAATAGATGGCCATGCGAGCATAAAAATTGGGGGGAAAATCAATAAGACCAAGTCAACACAAAAGAATTCAGAAGGGTTAAAATTGGCTATAGAGTAATTGACAAGAAATGAAAGCCAGTTCTAGAAAGACTGAGAAAAGAATGTTTGGTTTATACGGAGAGTTCCCTTGATGGAAGGAAACTCTGATGCGAGGAGAGAAACGGAAACGAGGAGATCAAGAAGCAGATGAAATATAATTTTTTGGAAGACAGAGTTGGGTTGATACAAATATTAGAATGATCTCAACCGTTTGGCCCAACGGCCAAACGGGCCCCCTTGTTCGCGCCCTGATCGGGGGCGCCCAGCCCAATAGGCTGGTGGGCTCCTGTCGCTAGCGCCACAATAAATAGAGGTGAGGGGTCGGGGTGGCACGTACGACGAGGTTCACCGTGCCGCCACAAACCCCACCGACAAACCCTAATCCGATCTGAGAGGGGGCACTCCAGCGACGGGAAGCTTCATCACGCCGTCATCGGATCTCCGCCGCCGTCACCGACGAACCAGCGATGGCCGGGTCTTCATCCAACACCACGGACGGTCGGTACCCCTAATCCCCTCTCCCTCTCCCCTTCTCTCTCGATTCAATCAAGAACACAGAGGTCTCACAATGGTATCAGAGCGGGCAAAGAACCAGAGAAGTCTCAGATCGGGAAAAAGCAATCAAGAAAAAACTTTTTTTTGCGCCTTGCGCCGGCGTGCTTTGGCGCCGCCGCCCGCACGGGCCTCGCGCGGGCGCCACGCCCGCCTCGCGCCTCCTGCGCTGCGCTGGGCCGCCGCCCGAGCGCGCGAGGGCCGCCGCCGCTGGCTCCAACCGCGCGCCAAGCCTTGCGCGCCCGCCGGCGTAGCGCCGCCTCTCCGCCGCCCCTCACGCCGGAATGGCCACGGGCTCAGATCCGAAATTTTGGGGCTGTTGTGTTTAAACGAGTGGTGGAGAGTAAGTCTTTGACCAGGCTTTGATAAGTGGGAAGTGGAGAAAATATCTCTGACCAAGACAGGGGGTGGTTGGATGGTTAAAGATGGTTGGAAAATTCCGAAAGAAAGATGTCTAATTTTTAGATATTATGTGTTATATATAAGTTTATGTTTTCGGTATATATATATATACATGAAATTGTTTTATGGTGTATGTTTCCGCTGCAAAAGTTAAATTGTGATTACTCTTTAAATTAAATTCGAACCAACAGGAGAATTTAATTTTTGAGAATAGTTGTGAATTATGATATTGTTATTTTCTGACCAACGTCGATAATAACAATATTATAATTTTAATTGATGTTTTTATGCATTATTTCTATTTCTGCCCAACGGTGATATAGATTTAATGTATAAATAAAATTGTAAGGCATATAATTTTGATATTATGATATTGTTATTTTCTGACCAACGTTGATAATAACAGTATTATAATTTTAATTGATGAGTTTTATACATTATCTCTATTTCTGCCCAACGGTGATGTAGATTTAATGTGTAAACAATTGTATGTTTTATTTTTAACCAACGTTGAAACTAAGGCATGCAGTTGTTGTTATTATGTTTAAATATTCTCACTGTATATGAATTGTGGTTTCAGGAGGATACTCTTTGATGGGATACATCAGGGATACCCCGGTTCTCAAAGAAGACAACTACGGTGAATGGAAGAAAAAGATTGACCTGGCATTCATCTTGGCTGAGGTGGACTAGGTAGTCACCACACCGTGTCCCACAGAGCCTGTGGCACCGGTGAGAGGTGACAATGAGGCTGATGCTGCTTGGCAGACCAGACAGAGGGACTATGCTCCCATAAAAATGTCATATGATCTTGATCATAAAAAGTGGGTCACTGCCAACAAGAAATGTTTGGCTGTGATAAAGAACACGATTGAGCCTGCAATTGTGGGCTCAATCGCAGAGTGTGACACTGTCACAGAGTACCTTGAGAAAATAAAGAGTCAATTTACTGGCTCTTCAAAGACATATGCTACACGGTGATTAAGCGACTTGTGATGAAAGGTACTCTGGTGGTGGCAGTGGCATAAGAGAGCACATACTAAGGATGAGCAACTTGGCATCCAAGCTCAAACCAATGGATTTGGCCCTCAAGGATGAGTTCATAATTCATTTGGTTTTTGCTTCTTTGCCGAAAGAGTTTGACACTTTTGTTGTCAATTACAATATGCAGCCCGAGAAATGGGACTTAGAAAAGTGCATAGCTATGTGTGTGCAAGAGGAGGAAAGAATTAAATCCTCACATAGTGGTTCCATCAACTATGTGAAGGACTATAAGAAAAAGAACTTTCACCATTCCTCCTCAAAGACAGGAAAGCCTCAGCATAAGCCTCAGCAACAGAATTTCACAGTGGAGAAAGATCAGTGCCTTCATTGCAAGAAAAAGGGACATTACAAGAAAGATTGTCCCGATTTCTTGAAAATGATTATGTCAAAGAAAGGTGAGGACATCATTACGTTCATAAATGAGTCCCTGTATGTACAATATTCAAAATCTACTTGGTGGATTGATTCAGGTGCAACTGTTCATGTTGCCAATAATTTGCAGGGATTCCGTTTGACGAGGAATATGCAAAGAAAAGAAAGATACGTTAAAGTCGCAAATGGAGTCCAAGCTAAAGTTGAAACCGTTGGCGATCTTTCATTAGAGCTACCTAATGGCTTCACTCTTTTACTTAGAGATGTTCTTTATGTTCCCTCCTTATAAAGGAATTTGATTAGTGTTTCATGTTTGGACAATGATGGTTATGATTGTCATTTTGGAAATGGCAAGTGTGAAATAATGTTTAATAAAGAATGTGTTGGTCTTGCCATCTTGCAAAATGAGCTTTATTTGTTATCATTATGTGATGATGTGAATGTCGTATGCGATAATGGGAACGTCGCGTGCGAGAAAGTAAATGAATCCTCGTCTACGAATGCAAACAGAAAAAGAAAGAGAACTCTAGATGCGTCGTCGAAATTATGGCACTGTCGTTTAGGCCATATTTCGAGGGGGAGAATAGAAAGACTAGTTAAGAATGATATTCTTCCTCCATTAGAGTTCTCAGACTTAGAACAATGCAGAGAATGCATTAAAGAAAAATATGTAAAGAAAATTAAAAAAGACGCCAAAAGAAGCACAGGAGTTCTACAAATTATTCACACAGATATTTGTGGTCCTTTTCCTGTGAAAAGTGTGGATGGATATGACTCGTTCATAACATTCACGGATGATTACTCCCGTTATGGATATATTTATCCAATTAAAGAAACAAATGAAGCCTTGGATAAATTCAAGATATTTAAGGCTGAAGTTGAAAACCAACACGATTTAAAGATTAAGATAGTCCGATCTGATCGTGAGGGGGAGTACTACGGTCGACATACCCCATATGGACAAGTTCCTGGACCTTTTGCAAGGTTTCTACAGGAAAATGGTATAGTGGTCCAGTATTCCACACCGGGCGAACCTCAGCAAAATGGAGTAGCTGAAAGACGCAACCGTACCCTGATGGATATGGTGCGAAGCATGATGAGCTACTCCACACTGCCATTGAGTTTATGGATGGAGGCGTTGAAAACCGCCATTCATATTCTCAACAGAGTACCTAGTAAGTCGGTGCCCAAAACACCGTACGAGTTGTGGACAGGAAGAGTTCCCTCACTACACCACTTACGTGTGTGGGGGAGTCTTGCTGAGGCTAAAGTATTTAACCCAAACCTTGAGAAGCTTGATCCCAAAGCGATGAAGTCGCCATTTCATTGGCTACCTGAAAAGTCAAAAGGTTTTCGTTTCTCTTTGTCGCACCGATATACAAAGTTTGTAGAAGCGAGACACGCTGTCTTCTTAGAGGATGAAATGATGAGGGGAAGCATGGTAACTCGAGGATTGACCTTGAAGAGAAGCGGGCGTATCGCCCACTCAGATGATTCAAGAGCCATTCTTCGCGATTACTGCTTTGTCATTGCATCGACGGTGCAAGACACTGTGGTGCCAGCACCTGCTATTGTTCCTCCTGTGGCAACAATGAATGAGAATGAGGAACCTGTTCTTCAGGATCCTACAAAACCCATTGCCACAGATGAGGGGGAGCAACAGCAGTCCCAAACAGAAGATGTACCAATTGTAGAGGCCCCGAGGAGGTCTCAAAGAGTAAGAAGATCAGCTATTTCTGATGATTATCAGATTTATCATACAGAGGAATTTCAAATGGAGGATGATCCCACCTCATTTGAAGAAGCCATGAGAAGCAACAATTCTTCAAAATGGCTTGAGGCCATGGAAGAGGAAATGAGGTCTATGAAGACTAATAAAGTCTGGGACTTGAAAATTATTCCTAAAGGAGCCAAAATAGTAGGCTGTAAATGGGTCTACAAGACAAAACTTGACTCCCAAGGGAATATAGAAAGATACAAAGCGCGACTTGTGGCAAAAGGCTTTACGCAAAGAGAAGGGATTGATTACAATGAGACCTTTTCTCCAGTCTCATGTAAAGACTCCTTCAGAATCATAATGGCATTAGTAGCACATTATGATTTAGAGTTACATCATATGGATGTAAAGACGGCATTTCTTAATGGGGATTTGGAGGAAAATGTTTACATGGCACAACCGAAAGGTTTTGTCGTGGAAGGAAATGAAAGAATGGGATGCTGCCTAAAGAAATCGATTTATGGGTTAAAGCAAGCTTCAAGACAATGGTACTTGAAGTTTGTGAGACAATAAGAAAATTTGGGTTTAAAGAGAATGTAGAGGACAACTGTGTTTATGCAAAGTTTAAAGATAGGAAGTTTATCTTCCTAATCCTGTATGTGGATGATATCCTACTAGCTAGTAGTGATGTCGATGCACTCTTGGAGACAAAGAAGTTCTTGTCCTCAAACTTTGATATGAAAGATCTTGGTGAAGCTTCGTTCGTTCTAGGAATCGAAATTCACCGAGATAGAAACAAAGGGACATTGGGACTGTCACAAAAGGCATACATAGAGAAAGTCTTAAAGAAATTTGGTATGCATAAATGTAGTCCTTCACTGCACCTATAGTCAAGGGCGGCAGATATGGGGATTTTCAATGCCCGGGAACCAATCTGAGCTCGATCAAATGAAATCGGTTCCATATGCTTGGTGTCGGAAGCTTACGGTATGCTCAAGTGTGTACATACCCTGACTTAGCGTTTGTTACCGGGTTACTTGGCAGATTCCAGAGCAATCCTGGAATAGAGCATTGGAAATTGGTAAAGAAAGTCTTGCGTTATTTGCAAGGAACAAAAGGCCTCATGATGACATCGAGAAGATCGATTTACTCCATATAGTGGGGTATCTGATTCGATTATGCGGAGATGATAGAAAGTTAACATCCGGATATGTATTCACTCTCATTTGGAGGAGCTATATCGTGGAAAAGCTCAAAGCAAACCGTCACTACATCGTCCACAATGTATGCCGAGTTTGTAGCATGTTA
Source organism: Melocanna baccifera (assembly GCA_036346265.1). Taxonomy (NCBI): domain Eukaryota; kingdom Viridiplantae; phylum Streptophyta; class Magnoliopsida; order Poales; family Poaceae; genus Melocanna; species Melocanna baccifera. Next base: position 396,561 of record CM070687.1, on the reverse strand, counting down.
TGAGGCTACGGGCAGGTGAACGGCTTAAGAAGTTCATACCGGTCTAAAAGTGGTTGATGACATCAATAGACCACTTAAGTTGTCTCGCGATAATGAACCCATGATAATGTATGCCCACAACAATAAGTCAAGTGGTGCTGCCAAACACATTGACATAAAGTACTATGTTGTGAAAGATAAAGTTCGGGATCAAATTATAAGTCTTGAGCATATAAGTACCGCAAAAATGTTAGCGGATCCGCTTACTAAAGGCTTACCACCCAACGTGTTCAGAGAACATGTAGCCGGCATGGGTTTAAGGGAAAGCCTATGATTCCTGGACTAAAAGATGGTCCAAAAGTTTAAAGTAACTATTTCAGAACAGAGAAGTGCATTGTAGCTGTTGAATCTATCGGCAATTGACTATGACGATGAGACATGTTCTATGCACTAATCTGTAATGGAATGAGTAAAGTCGAAAGTAATTAAAGTTAAAGCATAGATTGAGATCAAGGGGGAGAATGTTAGAATGATCTCAACCGTTTGGCCCAACGGCCAAACGGGCCCCCTTGTTCGCGCCCTGATCGGGGGCGCCCAGCCTAATAGGCTGGTGGGCCTCTGTCGCTAGCGCCACAATAAATAGAGGTGGGGGGTCGGGGTGGCACGTACGACGAGGTTCACTGTGCCGCCACAAACCCCACCGACAAACCCTAATCCGATCTGAGAGAGGGCGCTCCAGCGACGGGAAGCTTCATCACGCCGTCACGGATCTCCGGCGCCGTAACCGACGAACCAGCGATGGCCGGGTCTTCATCCAACACCACGGACGGTCGGTACCCCTAATCCCCTCTCTCTCTCCCCTTCTCTCTCGATTCAATCAAGAACACAGAGGTCTCACAACAAAGACTAGTTTGAAACGAAATATATGGTTGAGTCAGCCGCGTTTAGGAGCTGTACCATAGGCTATATAAATCATGTACAAGTTGACAGGAGATATAGACCCGATCAACCAAACACTTTGGACTTTACCTTTTCCTTTACTTTACCATGTACCTTACGAGTAGTTTGTGACTAGTAGGACACTTCCTCTGTAATTCCATATATATTTATCTACTGAATCGATTTCGATTTACTACCATCACTTTGTCATGTTTGTCACGCCTGAAGCTTGTGAAGACCGGAGAAATATGGAAATCATCGCCGCCACTGCCCAAATTCCCGTCATTTTCACCTGGCAAGCTCATGCCGATAACAAGTCACGGGCATCGATGTCTGTGCTGTCTTTGTTACAAAAATCGTTGACACCTATGCTGACACATACATCTCAACCTACCGTCAGTAAAATCCTTGGGTAGACTGACGGAGCATTGGTAGGAGAAGACATCAATACGTGAGACCCACCAATTGTCATGTTTACCAGCAAGTGATGTTTATCAGGTTCTACCAACATCTTTAGCTGGCTATGCCAGCCACAACAGGAAGAGCAGTCGTTATTTTTTTTCAGCGATTACAGTGAAGACATGTACACATGCACACACACCACCATGCATGCATGTACACCAAACGCACACGTACACACAAGTACGTTTTCAATAGGAATTTGTGAGATGGCTGATATATAACTTAGACATTTACCGTGATGACAAACATACTACGTTCCCACCAGTTTATGTATGTGTAACTTCTCCATCTTACAAACAAGCAGGCAGCTGGTTGATGAGTACAGGTGTGCTAGTTACGTACCTTGCTATCTAGATAGCCGCTAGATAGAAGCCACGCTAATAGATGGAGCAAGCTAGATAGTCACTAGATAGACAGAAACCATGCAAATAGATGGAGCTGGATGCTTGGAGAGCAAAGATGGACGGAAGATGTTTTCGTGTGCGCAGATGCCGAATGAATGAATGCCTTGGACAGAACAGAAGCAAAGCGGTGCTGCAGGGCTTAAAGATAAAGGGATCCTCAAAGATAAAGAGAGTAGTACGATTAAGGCTGTCGGTTCTCTCCTGCTAGCTAACTGAACACGTAGCTTTTGTTTCTTTTTAGGGACTCCAATTGAATAGGAGGTCCCAAGTAGAGCCTCCCTGGTTCTTACGTTTACCATGTACCTTACAAGTAGTTTGTGACTAGTAGGACACTTTCTGTGTATGTAATTCAATATATGTTCATCTGCTGAATCGATTTCGATTTACTACCATCGACTTTGTCGTGTTTGTCGCGCCTGGAGCTCTCTTTTGATGGCATCATCTGTTGTCAACCATTTGTCGGTTTGTTGGAAAATTGGTTGGCACATCGTATACATTGCTTAGAGGTACCCTTCATAGGACATGGTGCTTGTTGCACCTGGAACACTTTTCTGGCGGCAACACACTCTTGGCACACTTGGTGGGACCCTAATCGTCAATCTTCAAGATGCCTCTAAGAAATTCATCTGATGTCAACAAGAATCGTATTATCGTTCTGGATCTCGAAGAGCTTCCTGAACAAATTCAAGTGTAAATCACGAAAGAAGAATATATATAGAAGCTCAAGCTAAAGTATCGGCAATGTTTTGCCGAAAGGCGTGATGACAAGATCATCCCTAGGGGTGGAAACCTTCCTATTATGTACACGTTTCAGCTACTCTATAGACTTCAGCTTCTCAGCCAAGTATGTACACGTTTTAGCATGGAGATGAGTGAGATGATTGGTCAAGCAGTACAACAAGCGTCCATGAACAATTTCAAAGGATTCATCGGCACGCTAGATCTACTTCTAGACAGACACTTGAAGTATCTTCTCGCCGAGCTTATGAAAACTGGTGAAATATGGAAATCATCGCCACCACTACCCAAATTCCCAGCATTTTCACAAGAAGTGACCAAGCTCGTCAATAGTCTCACCCGGCAAGCTCATGCCAATAACAAGTCAAGGGCATCGACGTCTGTACTTTCTTCGTAACCAAAATCGTTGGCACCTATGCTGACACATACATCTTGTTGAAAATGTAGGCAATATTTTAATTCCAAGTTTTAGTAGGAGACAAAAACAATATACTAGTGATGCACAACTAACTACTAACAGTAGGCTACTCATCATACTTCGGAATAAACACAAGAAAATATAGTATCAAAGTAAATGCGATCACACGAACGACTTCATCGTTGGGCTTGATGAAGAACAGAAGCAGCGCAGCGTGATGCGATGAAGACTTGACGATGCGAGGATGTAGTAGGAGCGGTCGCGCAGATGCGCTGCCCGAAACCTTATTGCCGCCCGTGCGCGTTCTCTCTGCGACAATGGTTCGAGATCCCGCTCTCCTCTCTTCCGGTGCACGCCGAGAAGAAAGGTCGACGAGGTTCGATAGCTCAACACTTCGCACAAGAGTGGAAGAAGACAATGGGAGAAAGGAGTGAAGGAGATCGGTTCAAACACGACGTCTCGTGCCTTTTATAGATGTCTCAATTACTCTAGTAATCGACGCTATTATTCACCGAATCGGCGCTATTATTCACCGTAATCGACTCCATTATTCCTCGTAATCGACTCCATTATTCATCGTAATCGCCGTATTCAAACCGAAAATAAACAGTCTCATGACCGGTAAAAAGAGAGAGACGGTACAAGGTTTAGCAAAACAAGGTGGACATGGTGCGCCAAGTGGCGCACCACGCCACGGCGCGGTCGCGCGTCGCAAGTCACAAGTCACGCGATTTTCACGCGAAAATACGCGAATCTACGCGCGTGCGTGCGCGTGCGCGTGTGTGTTTAGCCAAAGCCACCATCCACTTCCATAATTCAAGGAGTGGGATGGACTCCACCTTATAAATTAGTCTCCCCACTTTGCCTAAGCAATATGGTACTAAACCTTGCGTGCTTTGGAATTATAGAAAATAGGCCTTGGGCCTAATTTCATGATCCCCACCAATTCCAAAGCAGAAGCACAAATATGTCGAAAAATTGTACTTGAAGTGTTGTTTAATATACCAGTCTTATAATGTAAGTCCCGTATGGGTTGAACTTACACCTAGATTAGCAAGATTCATCTTCTCACAACTAATGAATGGACTATGCCTTGAATTCACGACTTTTCGTAATCGACTTCACTTGAAACCTCAAGCGATACTAGGCTATCAATGAACCACGCCTAAACGGAGCGTTATATGGTCATGCTCCTTATCCGCTCATGAGCTTTCTAGAGAATGCCTGTTCTCGTGAACTGCGACCAAACAGTTAAGCTCAAGTAGGTGTATTCTTTCTAGGTATCCTGTGCAGCTAATACCTTTCCTCATGAATACATTAAGGTTTTATACCAACCTTCCATACAGCTTGAGAGTACTTTATTTATTTTGGATATGGGTACAATTAATATGTACTCTCTTGTTACAATATCAACTTATTTTTCCCATTACCTAAGTCACGGATCTCCGCTCATGAAGGCATGGGTTACCATTGTGATGTAACTAAATGGGCCTCATTCCCATATCCATAGAAGCAATAGAAATCGCTCTCGTGCTAATCCCTTGGTAAAAGGGTGCGCGATTTTTCTCGGTGTTAATATAATTCACGGCTATTACTCGGAGTTTCTCAATTTTTCGATGATTTAAGCCTACGCTTCACATGTCTAGAGGACTTCATATTATCCTTTGTACTTGTGACTTTGGCCAACACGGTTTGATTATCACAAGACATCAGATTGCGGTATTGGTTTCTCAACCAACGGTAAGTCCATCGAAGCTCTCTTAGCCATTCGGCCTCAACGATGGGTGTGTCAAGTGCTACAAGTTCCGCTTCCATGGTTGACCTCGTCAATATAGTCTGCTTACAAGACCTCCATGAAACGCAGACACCGGCTAAAGTAAACACATAACCACTTGTAGCTTTGATCTCATCAAGATCGAGATCCAATTGAGTCACTGCACCCTTCTAATACGTATGATATCCAAGATAATGAATTCCAAAAGATGTTGTGCCTCTCAAATAGCGCAACACTCTTTCAAGTGCCTCCAGTGATCATCTCCTGGTTAGAAGTAAACCGACTTAATTTGCTCACAAAGAAATGAAATGTCAGTCTTGTGGCACCACTAAATACATAAGTGACCCAATAATTTGTGAATATTTCAATTGATCTTTTCCTAACCCTTGATTCTTTCAAGCTTAATACTCGCATCATAGGGTGTTGGAGAAACTTTACAATTTTCAAAGCCAAGCGGCTCAATATTTTCTCAAAGATAATGAGATTGGCTCAAAGTAATCCCATTCTCATTCTTGATCAATTTAATATTCAAAATAACATCTGCCTCTCCTAAATCTTTCATATCAAAACATCGGGATAGGAAAGATTTGACCTAAATCAATTACGGTAGTGTTTGTTCCAAATATAAGTATGTCATCTACATACAAACACAAAATTACTCCTTGACCCCACCATAGCGGTAATATACACATTTATCGACTTCATTCACAATAAAGCCGTGGTTGTCAAAGTCTTATCAAATTTTTCGTGCCATTGTTTAGGTGCTTGCTTTAAACCATACAAGGATTTTAATAGTCTGCATACCTTATTTTCTGTCTGTAAATCACAAAACCATCGGGTTGATCCATATAAATTTCTTCCTCCAACTCTCCATTAAGGAAAGCTGTCTTTACGCCCATTTGATGAACATACGAGACCATAGGAAGATGCTAATGCAAGGAGTACTGATGGTGGTTAATCTAGCGACAGGAGAATAGGTATCAAGAAATCTTCTCCCTCTTTCGGGTGTAACCCTTAGCTACAAGTCTTGCTTTGTACTTCTCAATAGTACCATCGGGCCTCAGTTTCTTTTAAAAATCCACTTACATCCAACAGTTTGCACCCAATAGGAAGATTGGTGATCTCCCAAGTCTCATTAGCCATGATTGAATCCATCTCGCTCTGGATCGCCTCTTTCCAATACTCAAGATCGGAAGATGCATAAGCTTCGAAAGAGTTTTGGCACATCATCCACGAGGTATACAATAAAGTCATCACCAAAGGTTTTCTCAACCCTTTGTCTCTTGCTTCTTCGAGGAGCTTCGTGACTAAATTGTTGTCCTCCTCGGGATATCATAAAATGGTTCGAAATGGTGGAAAGTTCGAAGTTTGATTGTTCTCATTTTCGATATTATCGATGTGAACATTCTCATCCGTGTTGAAGTATCGCCATCTGTTCTCATAGGAAAGATATTCTCAAAAAATGAAGCATCTCTAGACTCCATTATTGTATTAACAATAATCTCAGGAGTTTCTGATTTAACTACTAACAATCTATAGGCCGTGCTATTTTGAGCATATCCTAGAAAAATACAATCGACTGTTTTTGGTCCAAGTTTTCTCTTTTCTCGCAATGGTATATTGACTTTTGCCAAACACCCCAAGTTCGCAGAAAATTAACATTAGGTTTTCTCCCTTCCATCCTCATATGGAGTAATTTCACTCCTTTTAGTGATTACTCTATTTAGGACGAAAGTTGCTGTCAATATAGCTTCCCCCCACCATGCCTTAGGCATACCGGAACTCTCTAACATGGCATTGACCAAGTCCGTTAGTGTCCGGTTTTTCCTCTCAGCTATCCCATTTGATTGGGGTGAGTATGGTGGTGTGAACTCATGGATTATTCCATGCTCAGAACAGAATTGGGAGAACTCATGAGAGACATATTCTCCTCCACGATCGATCTCAATCTTTTATTTTCTTTTCTAGTTGGTTCTCAACCTCAGCCTTATAAGTTTTAAAGTAGTTTAAAGCTTCATCCTTAGTTTTTAGCAAATACACATAGCAGTAGCGTGTTGCATCATCAATAAAAGTTAAAAAATATCTTTTGCCTCCTTTTGTCAATAGTCCATTCATTTCACACAAATCTGAATGAATAAGATCTAATGGTGCAGATTCTTTTCATCCTCTAATCCCTTAAAAGGTTTTCGAGGCTGTTTTGCTTGCACACATGGTGCATTTTGATCCTTTGATAATTTCACATTTTGGAATTAAATCTAATTTGGACATTCTCACAATACTATCAAAACTAATATGACAAACGGAATGCCAAATATTTGCCTCACATTTATTTAAATTTGTTGCAACATTGATTATAACAATACTCTAAAGTACTTAGGCGGAACAAGCCTCCGCTCTCATAGCCTTTACCAACAAAATTTCCAAACTTAGACAATACAATTTTATTCGACTCAAAAACTAGCTTATAACCATTCCTACATAGAAGAGAACCACTAATGAGGTTCTTATTTATTGTAGGAGCATCGCACGTTCTTTAAGTGGACAATCTTCCTCAAGTCAACTTCAGATCCACCGTGCCAACACCAAGAATGTAGCATGCGAGCCGTTTCCCATTAGGACGGAGGAAGCCCTGCTGCTGGTAAGAAGAAAACAAGGAAATATCGAACATACGTGAACATTAGCACCAAGATCCACCCACCAATCGGTGGATTGACATGCTGAAAAAACAACGGTGGATTACCATACCCTCCGAAGTTGAGGCCTCGCCTATTATCACGTTGATGACCTTCTTCTTTGGTCGCTCACCATCTCGATTTTGCGGAATCGACGATCCTTCGCCATATGACCATCTTTTCCGCACACAAAGCGGTGATGTCCTTGAAATCCTTTTCTCGATTTTCTTCTTCTTAAAGCTAGTTGTCTTGTTCGGTTTGTTGGATTTGTACTTCTTTGCTATAGTCTTTTCTCAATGAAGTTTGCATTGTTACGCGGATGTGCTTGGTGCATCCTTTGCTCTAGCTTTTTCTTCCACATCGAGGCAGCAATGAGATCTTCAACAAATCTCTTCCTCTTGTGTTTCAGCTAGTGGCAAAATCCCGCCAAGAAGGTGGGAGTTTAGCAAAATGCCCGACCACAAACTTATGAGGTAACACACATGCCCAGCGCAATCTCACCGACTAGTAGCCTGGAGGTCATGAGCTTGTCCAACTATAGACTTAGTCTCATCCATGCTAAAGTCGAAAAATTGCTCACACATGTAGAGCCAGCGACCAGCCTCTGCCTCTGCATATTTGTGCTCTAGTGCATTCCACAACTCGTGGCGGACTTATAGTCCATGTACACATCGTAGAGCCGATCCGCGAGCAGTCAAGATGCAACCAAGAGCGAGATTGTTTGCACTATCAAATTGCATGTCTTCGCTCAATCGTAAATGGATCTGCGGATGGACAACCCACCATAGTCCCAAAGACATGAGCCAAAACTTGACTCTAGTCGCCATCTACGAAAGTTCGACCACAAAACCTCTCGTGTTTCATCGCATCGAAGCGCTAACCATTTCAGATTGCAACAAATTCCACAATAAGGTTTCGGAATGTTGAAAATGTAGGCAATATTTTAATTCCAAGTTTTAGTAGGAGACAAAACAATATACTAGTGATGCACAACTAACTACTAACGAGAGGCTACTCATCATACTTGGAATAAACACAAGAAAATATAGTATCAAAGTAAATGCGATCACACGAACGACTTCATCGTTGGGCTTGATGAAGAACAGAAGCGGCGCAGCGTGATGCGATGAAGACTTGACGCATGCAGGATGTAGTAGGAGCGGTCGCGCAGATGCGCGCTGCCCGAAACCTTATTGCCGCCCGTGTGTTCTCTCTGCGACAATGGTTCGAGATCCCGCTCTCCTCTCTTCGGTGCACGCCGAGAAGAAAGGTCGACGAGGTTCGATAGCTCAACACTTCGTACAAGAGTGGAAGAAGACAATGGGAGAAAGGAGTGAAGGAGATCGGTTCAAACTCGACGTCTCTGTGCCTTTTATAGACGTCTCAATTACTCTCTAGTAATCGACGCTATTATTCACCAGAATCGGCGCTATTATTCACCGAATCGACTCCATTATTCCTCGTAATCGACTCCATTATTCATCGTAATCGCCGTATTCAAACCGAAAAATAAACAGTCTCATGACCAGTAAAAGAGAGAGACGGTACAAGGTTTAGCAAAACAAGGTGGACATGGTGCGCCAAGTGGCGCACCACGCCACGGCGCGATCGCGCGTCGCAAGTCACAAGTCACGCGATTTTCACGCGAAAATACGCGAATACGCAGCAGCGTGCGTGCGCGCGTGTGTGTTTAGCCAAAGCCACCATCCACTTCCATAATTCAAGGAGTGGGATGGACTCCACCTTATAAATTGGTCTCCCCACTTTGCCTAAGCAATATGGTACTAAACCTTGCGTGCTTTGGAATTATAAAAATAGGCCTTGGGCCTAATTTCATGATCCCCACCAATTCCAAAGCAGAAGCACAAATATGTCGAAAAAATTGTCTCAAGTGTTGTTTAATATACCGGTCTTATAATGTAAGTCCCGTATGGGTTGAACTTACACCTAGATTAGCAAGATTCATCTTCTCACGGCTAATGAATGGACTATGCCTTGAATTCACGACTTTTCGTGAATCGACTTCACTTGAAACCTCAAGCGATACTAGGCTATCAATGAACCACGCCTAAACGGAGCGTTATATGGTCATGCTCCTTATACGCTCATGAGCTTTCTAGAGAATGCCCTGTTCTCGTGAATCTGCGACCAAACAGTTAAGCTCAAGTAGGTGTATTCTTTCTAGGTATCCTGCAGCTAATACCTTTCCTCATGAATACATTAAGGTTTTATACCAACCTTCCATACGCTTGAGAGTACTTTATTTATTTTGGATATGGGTACAATTAATATGTACTCTCTTGTTACAATATCAACTTGTTTTTCCCATTACCTAAGTCACGGATCTCCGCTCATGAAGGCATGGGTTACCATTGTGATGTAACTAAATGGGCCTCATTCCCATATCCATAGAAGCAATAGAAATCGCTCTCCGTGCTAATCCCTTGGTAAAAGGGTGCGCGATTTTTCTCGGTGTTAATATAATTCACGGCTATTACTCGGAGTTTCTCAATTTTCAATGATTTAAGCCTACGCTTCACATGTCTAGAGGACTTCATATTATCCTTTGTACTTGTGACTTTGGCCAACACGGTTTGATTATCACAAGACATCAGATTGCGGTATTGGTTTCTCAACCAACGGTAAGTCCATCGAAGCTCTCTTAGCCATTCGGCCTCAACGATGGGTGTGTCAAGTGCTACAAGTTCCGCTTCCATGGTTGACCTCGTCAATATAGTCTGCTTACAAGACCTCCATGAAACCGCAGCACCACTAAAGTAAACACATAACCACTTGTAGCTTTGATCTCATCGACATCGAGATCCAATTGAGTCACTGCACCTTCTAATACGTATGATATCCAAGATAATGAATTCCAAAAGATGTTGTGCCTCTCAAATAGCGCAACACTCTTTCAAGTGCCTCCAGTGATCATCTCCGGGTTAGAAGTAAACCGACTTAATTTGCTCACAAAGAAATGAAATGTCAGTCTTGTGGCACCACTAAATACATAAGTGACCCAATAATTTGTGAATATTTCAATTGATCTTTTCCTAACCCTTGATTCTTTCAAACTTAATACTCGCATCATAGGGTGTTGGAGAAACTTTACAATTTTCAAAGCCGAAGCGGCTCAATATTTTTCAAAGATAATGAGATTGGCTCAAAGTAATCCCATTCTCATTCTTGATCAATTTAATATTCAAAATAACATCTGCCTCTCCTAAATCTTTCATATCAAAACATCGGGATAGGAAAGATTTGACCTAAATCAATTACGGTAGTGTTTGTTCCAAATATAAGTATGTCATCTACATACAAACACAAAATTACTCCTTGACCCCACCATAGCGGTAATATACACATTTATCGACTTCATTCACAATAAAGCCAGTGGTTGTCAAAGTCTTATCAAATTTTTCGTGCCATTGTTTAGGTGCTTGCTTTAAACCATACAAGGATTTTAATAGTCTGCATACCTTATTTTCTGTCCGTAAATCACAAAACCATCGGGTTGATCCATATAAATTTCTTCCTCCAACTCTCCATTAAGGAAAGCTGTCTTTACGTCCATTTGATGAACATACTGAGACCATAGGAAGATGCTAATGCAAGGAGTACTGATGGTGGTTAATCTAGCGACAGGAGAATAGGTATCAAGAAATCTTCTCCTCTTTCGGGTGTAACCCTTAGCTACAAGTCTTGCTTTGTACTTCTCAATAGTACCATCGGGCCTCGGTTTCTTTTAAAAATCCACTTACATCCAACAGGTTTGCACCCAATAGGAAGATTGGTGATCTCCCAAGTCTCATTAGCCATGATTGAATCCATCTCGCTCATTGATCGCCTCTTTCCAATACTCAAGATCGAAGATGCATAAGCTTAGAAAGAGTTTTGGCACATCATCCACGAGGTATACAATAAAGTCATCACCAAAGGTTTCTCAACCCTTTGTCTCTTGCTTCTTCGAGGAGCTTCGTGACTAAATTGTTGTCCTCCTCAGGATATCATAAAATGGTTCGAAATGGTGGAAAGTTCGAAGTTTGATTGTTCTCATTTTCGATATTATCGATGTGAACATTCTCATCCGTGTTGAAGTATCGCCTCTGTTCTCATAGGAAAGATATTCTCAAAAATGAAGCATCTCTAGACTCCATTATTGTATTAACAATAATCTCGGGAGTTTCGATTTAACTACTAACAATCTATAGGCCGTGCTATTTTGAGCATATCCTAGAAAAATACAATCGATCGCTTTTGGTCCAAGTTTTCTCTTTCTCGCAATGGTATATTGACTTTTGCCAAACACCCCAAGTTCGCAGAAAATTAACATTAGGTTTTCTCCCTTCCATCCCTCATATGGAGTAATTTCACTCCTTTTAGTGATTACTCTATTTAGGACGAAAGTTGTTGTCAATATAGCTTCCCCACCATGCCTTAGGCATACAGGAACTCTCTAACATGGCATTGACCAAGTCCGTTAGTGTCCGGTTTTTCCTCTCACTATCCCATTTGATTGGGGTGAGTATGGTGGTGTGAACTCATGGATTATTCCATGCTCGTAATGCAATTGGGAGAACTCATGAGAGACATATTCTCCTCCACGATCGATCTCAATCTTTTTATTTTCTTTTCTAGTTGGTTCTCAACCTCACCTTATAAGTTTTAAAGTAGTTTAAAGCTTCATCCTTAGTTTTTAGCAAATACACATAGCGAAGAGCGTGTTGCATCATCAATAAAAGTTAAAAATATCTTTTGCCTCCTTTTGTCAATAGTCCATTCATTTCACACAAATCTGAATGAATAAGATCTAATGGTGCAGATTCTTTTCATCCTCTAATCCCTTAAAAGGTTTTCGAGGCTGTTTTGCTTGCACACATGACTGGCATTTTGATCCTTTGATAATTTCACATTTTGGAATTAAATCTAATTTGGACATTCTCACAATACTATCAAAACTAATATGACAGAAACGGGAATGCCAAATATTTGCCTCACATTTATTTAAATTTGTTGCAACATTCAGATTATAACAATACTCTAAAGTACTTAGGCGGAACAAGCCTCCGCTCTCATAGCCTTTACCAACAAAATTTCCAAACTTAGACAATACAATTTTATTCGACTCAAAAACTAGCTTATAACCATTCCTACATAGAAGAGAACCACTAATGAGGTTCTTATTTATTGTAGGAGCATCTGCACGTTCTTTAAGTGGACAATCTTCCCTGAAGTCGACTTCAGATCCACCGTGCCAACACCAAGAATGAAGCATGCGAGCCGTTTCCCATTAGGACGGAGGAAGCCCTCACGCTCGGTAAGAAGAAAACAAGGAAATATCGAACATACGTGAACATTAGCACCAAGATCCACCCACCAATCGGTGGATTGACATGCTGAAAAAACAACGGTGGATTACCATACCCTCCCCGGTTGAGGCCTCGCCTATTATCACGTTGATGACCTTCTTCTTTGGTCGTTCACCATCTCGATTTTGCGGAATCGACGATCCTTCGCCATATGACCATCTTTTCCGCACACAAAGCGGTGATGTCCTTGAAATCCTTTTTCTCGATTTTCTTCTTCTTAAAGCTAGTTGTCTTGTTCGGTTTGTTGGATTTGTACTTCTTTGCTATAGTCTTTTCTCAATGAAGTTTGCATTGTTCGCGGATGTGCTTGGTGCATCCTTTGCTCTAGCTTTTCTTCCACATCGAGGGCAGCAATGAGATCTTCAACAGAAATCTCTTCCTCTTGTGTTTGGGCTAGTGGCAAAATCCCGCCAAGAAGGTGGGAGTTTAGCAACAATGCCCGCACCACAAACTTAGGAGGTAACACACAGCCCAGTGCGCAATCTCACCGACTAGTAGCTGGAGGTCATGAGCTTGTCCAACTATAGACTTAGTCTCATCCATGCTAAAGTCGAAAAATTGCTCACACATGTAGAGCCGACCGACCTCGCCTCTGCATATTTGTGCTCTAGTGCATTCCACAACTCGTGGCGGACTTATAGTCCATGTACACATCGTAGAGCCGATCTGCGCTGCAGTCAAGATGCAACCAAGAGCGATATTGTTTGCACTATCAAATTGCATGTACCGCTCAATCGTAAATGGATCTGCGGATGGACAACCCACCATAGTCCCAAAGACATGAGCCAAAACTTGACTCTAGTCGCCATCTACGAAAGTTCGACCACAAAACCTCTCGTGTTTCATCGCATCGAAGCGCTAACCATTTCAGATTGCAACAAATTCCACAATAAGGTTTCGGATTGTTGAAAATGTAGGCAATATTTTAATTCCAAGTTTTAGTAGGAGACAAAAACAATATACTAGTGATGCACAACTAACTACTAACGAGAGGCTACTCATCATACTTGGAATAAACACAAGAAAAATATAGTATCAAAGTCGCACGATCACACGAACGACTTCATCGTTGGGCTTGATGAAGAACAGAAGCGCGCAGCGTGATGCGATGAAGACTTGACGCAGTGCGGGGATGTAGTAGGAGCGGTCGCGCAGATGCGCTGCCCGAAACCTTATTGCCGCCCGTGCGTGTTCTCTCTGCGACAATGGTTCGAGATCCCGCTCTCCTCTCTTCGGTGCACGCCGAGAAGAAAGGTCGACGAGGTTCGATAGCTCAACACTTCGCATAAGAGTGGAAGAAGACAATGGGAGAAAGGAGTGAAGGAGATCGGTTCAAACACGACGTCTCGTGCCTTTTATAGACGTCTCAATTACTCTCTAGTAATCGACGCTATTATTCACCAGAATCGCGCTATTATTCACGATGGAATCGACTCCATTATTCCTCGTAATCGACTCCATTATTCACCGTAATCGCCGTATTCAAACGAAAAATAAACAGTCTCATGACCAGAAAAAGAGAGAGACGGTACAAGGTTTAGCAAAACAAGGTGGACATGGTGCGCCAAGTGGCGCACCACGCCACGGCGCGGTCGCTGTCGCAAGTCACAAGTCACGCGATTTTCACGCGAAAATACGCGAATCGCATGCGCGCGCGCGCGCGCGCTGCGTGTGTGTTTAGCCAAAGCCACCATCCACTTCCATAATTCAAGGAGTGGGATGGACTCCACCTTATAAATTGGTCTCCCACTTTGCCTAAGCAATATGGTACTAAACCTTGCGTGCTTTGGAATTATAGAAAATAGGCCTTGGGCCTAATTTCAATGATCCCCACCAATTCCAAAGCAGAAGCACAAATATGTCGAAAAAATTGTCTTCAAGTGTTGTTTAATATACCGGTCTTATAATGTAAGTCCCGTATGGGTTGAACTTACACCTAGATTAGCAAGATTCATCTTCTCACAGCTAATGAATGGACTATGCCTTGAATTCACACTTTCAGTAATCGACTTCACTTGAAACCTCAAGCGATACTAGGCTATCAATGAACCACGCCTAAACGGAGCGTTATATGGTCATGCTCCTTATATCGCTCATGAGCTTTCTAGAGAATGCCCTTCTCGTGAAGCTGCGACCAAACAGTTAAGCTCAAGTAGGTGTATTCTTTCTAGGTATCCTGCAGCTAATACCTTTCCTCATGAATACATTAAGGTTTTATACCAACCTTCCATACAGCTTGAGAGTACTTTATTTATTTTGGATATGGGTACAATTAATATGTACTCTCTTGTTACAATATCAACTTGTTTTTCCCATTACCTAAGTCACGGATCTCCGCTCATGAAGGCATGGGTTACCATTGTGATGTAACTAAATGGGCCTCATTCCCATATCCATAGAAGCAATAGAAATCGCTCTCCGTGCTAATCCCTTGGTAAAAGGGTGCGCGATTTTTCTCGGTGTTAATATAATTCACGGCTATTACTCGGAGTTTCTCAATTTTCTCGATGATTTAAGCCTACGCTTCACATGTCTAGAGGACTTCATATTATCCTTTGTACTTGTGACTTTGGCCAACACGGTTTGATTATCACAAGACATCAGATTGCCGTATTGGTTTCTCAACCAACGGTAAGTCCATCGAAGCTCTCTTAGCCATTCGGCCTCAACGATGGTTGTGTCAAGTGCTACAAGTTCCGCTTCCATGGTTGACCTCGTCAATATAGTCATTTACAAGACCTCCATGAAACCGCAAAGCACCGGCTAAAGTAAACACATAACCACTTGTAGCTTTGATCTCATCAAGATCGAGATCCAATTGAGTCACTGCACCCTTCTAATACGTATGATATCCAAGATAATGAATTCCAAAAGATGTTGTGCCTCTCAAATAGCGCAACACTCTTTCAAGTGCCTCCAGTGATCATCTCCTGGTTAGAAGTAAACCGACTTAATTTGCTCACAAAGAAATGAAATGTCAGTCTTGTGGCACCACTAAATACATAAGTGACCCAATAATTTGTGAATATTTCAATTGATCTTTTCCTAACCCTTGATTCTTTCAAGCTTAATACTCGCATCATAGGGTGTTGGAGAAACTTTACAATTTTCAAAGCCAAGCGGCTCAATATTTTCTCAAAGATAATGAGATTGGCTCAAAGTAATCCCATTCTCATTCTTGATCAATTTAATATTCAAAATAACATCTCGCCTCTCCTAAATCTTTCATATCAAAACATCGGGATAGGAAAGATTTGACCTAAATCAATTACGGTAGTGTTTGTTCCAAATATAAGTATGTCATCTACATACAAACACAAAATTACTCCTTGACCCCACCATAGCGGTAATATACACATTTATCGACTTCATTCACAATAAAGCCCGGTTGTCAAAGTCTTATCAAATTTTTCGTGCCATTGTTTAGGTGCTTGCTTTAAACCATACAAGGATTTTAATAGTCGCATACCTTATTTTCTGTCCGTAAATCACAAAACCATCGGGTTGATCCATATAAATTTCTTCCTCCAACTCTCCATTAAGGAAAGCTGTCTTTACGCCCATTTGATGAACATACGACCATAGGAAGATGCTAATGCAAGGAGTACTGATGGTGGTTAATCTAGCGACAGGAGAATAGGTATCAAGAAATCTTCTCCTCTTTCTCGGTGTAACCCTTAGCTACAAGTCTTGCTTTGTACTTCTCAATAGTACCATCGGGCCTCGGTTTTTTTAAAAATCCACTTACATCCAACAGGTTTGCACCCAATAGGAAGATTGGTGATCTCCCAAGTCTCATTAGCCATGATTGAATCCATCTCGCTCTGGATCGCCTCTTTCCAATACTCAAGATCGGAAGATGCATAAGCTTCCAAAGAGTTTTTGGCACATCATCCACGAGGTATACAATAAAGTCATCACCAAAGGTTTTCTCAACCCTTTGTCTCTTGCTTCTTCGATGAGCTTCTGTGACTAAATTGTTGTCCTCCTCAGGGATATCATAAAATGGTTCAGAAATGGTGGAAAGTTCAGAAGTTTGATTGTTCTCATTTTCGATATTATCGATGTGAACATTCTCAGTCCGTGTTGAAGTACTGCCTACTGTTCTCATAGGAAAGATATTCTCAAAAAATGAAGCATCTCTAGACTCCATTATTGTATTAACAATAATCTCAGGAGTTTCTGATTTAACTACTAACAATCTATAGGCCGTGCTATTTTGAGCATATCCTAGAAAAATACAATCGACTATTTTTGGTCCAAGTTTTCTCTTTTTCTGCAATAGTATATTGACTTTTGCCAAACACCCCCAAGTTCGCAGAAAATTAACATTAGGTTTTCTCCCTTCCATCCTCATATGGAGTAATTTCACTCCTTTTAGTGATTACTCTATTTAGGACTAAAGTTGTGTCAATATAGCTTCCCCACCATGCCTTAGGCATACCTGGAACTCTCTAACATGGCATTGACCAAGTCCGTTAGTGTCCGGTTTTTCCTCTCACTATCCCATTTGATTGGGGTGAGTATGGTGGTGTGAACTCATGGATTATTCCATGCTCGTAATGTAATTGGGAGAACTCATGAGAGACATATTCTCCTCCACGATCGATCTCAATCTTTTATTTTCTTTTCTAGTTGGTTCTCAACCTCACCTTATAAGTTTTAAAGTAGTTTAAAGCTTCATCCTTAGTTTTTAGCAAATACACATAGCGAAGAGCGTGTTGCATCATCAATAAAAGTTAAAAATATCTTTTGCCTCCTTTTGTCAATAGTCCATTCATTTCACACAAATCTGAATGAATAAGATCTAATGGTGCCAGATTCTTTTCATCCTCTAATCCCTTAAAAGGTTTTCGAGGCTGTTTTGCTTGCACACATGACTGGCATTTTGATCCTTTGATAATTTCACATTTTGAATTAAATCTAATTTGGACATTCTCACAATACTATCAAAACTAATATGACAAACGGAATGCCAAATATTTGCCTCACATTTATTTAAATTTGTTGCAACATTCAGATTATAACAATACTCTAAAGTACTTAGGCGGAACAAGCCTCCGCTCTCATAGCCTTTACCAACAAAATTTCCAAACTTAGACAATACAATTTTATTCGACTCAAAAACTAGCTTATAACCATTCCTACATAGAAGAGAACCACTAATGAGGTTCTTATTTATTGTAGGAGCATGCTGCACGTTCTTTAAGTGGACAATCTTCCCAAGTCACTTCAGATCCACCGTGCCAACACCAAGAATGAAGCATGCGAGCCGCTTCCCATTAGGACGGAGGAAGCCCTGCTGCTGGTAAGAAGAAAACAAGGAAATATCGAACATACGTGAACATTAGCACCAAGATCCACCCACCAATCGGTGGATTGACATGCTGAAAAAACAACGGTGGATTACCATACCCTCCTCGGTTGAGGCCTCGCCTATTATCACGCTGATGACCTTCTTCTTTGGTCGTTCACCATCTCGATTTTGCGGAATCGACGATCCTTCGCCATATGACCATCTTTTCCGCACACAAAGCGGTGATGTCCTTGAAATCCTTTTTCTCGCTTTTCTTCTTCTTAAAGCTAGTTGTCTTGTTCGGTTTGTTGGATTTGTACTTCTTTGCTATAGTCTTTTCTCAATGAAGTTTGCATTGTTCGGCGGATGTGCTTGGTGCATCCTTTGCTCTAGCTTTTTCTTCCACATCGAGGGCAGCAATGAGATCTTCAAAGAAATCTCTTCCTCTTGTGTTTCAGCTAGTGGCAAAATCCCGCCAAGAAGGTGGGAGTTTAGCAACAATGCCCGCAGCCACAAACTTATGAGGTAACACACGGCCAGTGCGCAATCTCACCGACTAGTAGCCGGAGGTCATGAGCTTGTCCAACTATAGACTTAGTCTCATCCATGCTAAAGTCGAAAAATTGCTCACACATGTAGAGCCCGACCACCTCTGCCTCTGCATATTTGTGCTCTAGTGCATTCCACAACTCGTGGCGGACTTATAGTCCATGTACACATCGTAGAGCCGATCCGCTGTAGTACCAAGATGCAACCAAGAGCGAGATTGTTTGCACTATCAAATTGCATGTCTCGCTCAATCGTAAATGGATACTGCGGATGGACAACCCACCATAGTCCCAAAGACATGAGCCAAAACTTGACTCTAGTCCGCCATCTACGAAAGTTCGACCACAAAACCTCTCGTGTTTCATCGCATCGAAGCGCTAACCATTTTCAGATATTGCAACAAATTCCACAATAAGGTTTCGGAATGTTGAAAATGTAGGCAATATTTTAATTCCAAGTTTTAGTAGGAGACAAAAACAATATACTAGTGATGCACAACTAACTACTAACAATGAGGCTACTCATCATACTTGGAATAAACACAAGAAAAATATAGTATCAAAGTCGCACGATCACACGAACGACTTCATCGTTGGGCTTGATGAAGAACAGAAGCAGCGCAGCGTGATGCGATGAAGACTTGACGCGATGCGGGATGTAGTAGGAGCGGTCGCGCAGATGCGCTGCCGAAACCTTATTGCCGCCCGTGCGTGTCTCTCTCGCGACAATGGTTCGAGATCCCGCTCTCCTCTCTTCCGGTGCACGCCGAGAAGAAAGGTCGACGAGGTTCGATAGCTCAACACTTCGCATAAGAGTGGAAGAAGACAATGGGAGAAAGGAGTGAAGGAGATCGGTTCAAACACGACGTCTCTGTGCCTTTTATAGACGCCTCAATTACTCTCTAGTAATCGACGCTATTATTCACCGAATCGGCGCTATTATTCACCGTAATCGACTCCATTATTCCTCGTAATCGACTCCATTATTCACCGTAATCGCCGTATTCAAACCGAAAAATAAACAGTCTCATGACCAGAAAAAGAGAGAGACGGTACAAGGTTTAGCAAAACAAGGTGGACATGGTGCGCCAAGTGGCGCACCACGCCACGGCGCGATCGCGCGTCGCAAGTCACAAGTCACGCGATTTTCACGCGAAAATACGCTGCGAATCTGGCGCAGCGCGTGCGCGCTGCAGCGTGTGTGTTTAGCCAAAGCCACCATCCACTTCCATAATTCAAGGAGTGGGATGGACTCCACCTTATAAATTGGTCTCCCCCACTTTGCCTAAGCAATATGGTACTAAACCTTGCGTGCTTTGGAATTATAGAAAATAGGCCTTGGGCCTAATTTCAACACATCTCAACCTAATGTCAATAAAATCTTTGGGTATAACTTGTCAATGAGATTATCAACAGGTTCAGGCTATAACTTGTCGATGAGATTATCAACTTCATGCTATAATCTAGTGGGATTATCAACTACTTCAGGCTATAACCCGTTGACGTTACCAACTACTGAGACCCACCAATTGTCGTGTTTACCTGCAAGTGATGTTTATCAGGTTCAACCAACATCTTCAGCTGGCTATGCCACAACAAGTTTTTCTGCCTCCCGCAGTTCTCTAGGCATCTCAGCCTATTATACCATGATTGCCTAAAATATGATTTGCAGGGCAAAGTTTGGCCAATACCTATCCCAGACTTGGGGGCAAGTTCTAGCCGATGATCAACATATCTTCAGGGAGCAGCCTTCACTTCAATTACCTTTGCATGATTCAAAACCAGTTCGACCCCAGCCGGTGATACAATGCCAAATCAACCTGTCCCAGAATTGCAGATGGATCAATTCATGGATGCATATAGCTTGGAACCAAGAGGACAAACGCCGATCTATCATAAGCCATACTGCGAATATATAGATATTGTTCCTTTTCCTCAAAGTTTTAAAGTTCCAGATTTCATGAAGTTTATGGGGGACGGTTCAAAATCTACTTTGGAGCAAATCGGCCAATTTTTTGCACAATGTGGGGAAGCTAGTGCCAATGAAGCTTTGCGTACGTTTGTTCCCATTATCATTATCTGGCACGGTTTTCACATGGTTTATCACATTTGCATACAACTTGATCGGTTCATACTTGAGCTGATATGGAATGACGGTTTCATGAGTATTTCTATTTTTGAACAGTCAAATTGTGTTTAAGTGATTTAATAGCAATGAGAGGCAATGATTCAACGAGCGGGTTGTTGATTTTATGAGGAGATTAAGAGATACGTGAGGAAGATGCTTTAATGTAGCTATATCTAACAAATATTTGGCTGATTTAGCATACAATCGATTATTGCAACCTCTAAGAGAACATTTAAGAATTCTTTAACATCAATCATCTCCTCCAAAGAGCATCGTCTCAAGTAAGCCGATTAACAGAAACTCGCAATATTGTTAACATGAGTGATAAGCCCGATATTCTCATGGCAACTGATTCTGAATACTAGTGCAATACAGGGAACCGAACCGGGGGTGGATTCTTGCCGCCGCCGGGCGTCGGAGGAACCTGCGCGGCATCTGCGGCTTGAAGAACTTCCAGCGATTGCTTCACCGTCGCGCCCAGTGTAGTAGGACCGATTTCCTACCACTCATATAAATATAATTTGTATATTTTATGTGCTTTCAAATTACACGATTTCGCAGGGCGATCCCGTGTTTTCTTTCTACTCATTTTCCTCGCTTTTTCAGACGGGCCATAAGCCCATAAGTAGAATCTAGCTAGAAGTTCATAAGTAGAAGCCCATACGTAAATTTTTGCCTGGCCAGGTCCATTGGCGAAGTTTAATTCCACGCCAACTCTGGGGCAAAATATAGGTTATGGGTCTTGTGGCCAAAAACCGTAAAACATCAGGGGAAAATATGAATTGTGTGCAAATTATATTTTCATCCAACTTAGGATTTTTCTAAAATTTACGGAAAGAAGATTATCAGATGTAGGGGAGGACATATTGTGTGTTCGTACAAAATTTCAAGATTTCTCAGCTGGTAGATAAGAAACAGACAGCTTGCTGAAATAGACCTCCCCTACATCCGGTAATGTTTTGAGATTTTTAGAAAATTCCGAGTTGGGTGAAAATTGAATTTGCACCCAATTCGAGTTTCACTGAATACGCCATCAAAATTTTAAAAAAAATCCTTGCGTTAGCAGTATTGTGGCTACGCCTAAATGCTAGCCATAACCATTTGTTTTTTAGGAATACGGGGGCGTTCGGAATAGCGATAGCTTTTGACTTTTGGTTAAAATTTTACTGTAGCTGGCTTTTCTTTTACTGTAGTTGAGTTGGCTTATTATGCATAATTAAATTTTTAAAAAATGTAAAAATAGAAAAAAAGCATGTTAGCCAATCACGGACAATGCAAAGGAATACGGGAAAAAAATATAAAAATATCTAAAATATCTAAAAAAATCAGAAAAAGACGAAATACTGAATAGCGAAAAAAACTGAAGTTAGAAGCTGAAACTAAAAAAAAAGCTGAAACGAGCGGGGAATTTTGACATAGCTATCTGGGGATTATCTTTACTACTTTAAAAGAAGGAGTTGGTGGTTGATGAGTCCTCCCTCACTTTTTTTTAACCATTCGATCTGATTATGAGATAGCATCTCAACCGTTTACACAGAAAACCCAAACCGCCGCCCGCCCCCGCCTCCCCCTCGCTATACCCCCGCCGCCACGCTCGCTCTCCGCGCTCCCCCTCCCCGCCGCCTCCCCCTCGCTCTCCGCTCTCCCCCCGCCGCCTCGCTCTCCCCCTGCCGCCCCCCCACCTCCCCCTCGCTCCCCCCGCCGCCTCGCACCCCGCACCGCCGCCGCTGCCTCCTCGCTCTCCCACCCCCCGCTCTCCCCGCGCCTCGCTCTCCCGCCTCCCCTCGCGCAGGCACCACGAGCCGAGGAGGAGGCGGAGCGATCCGCACCCTTCTTCACCGAGTAACTTCGATATGTAATCATACACGAGGTACCCTGTCAATGTCACCGCCCGGGGACGCGTCGTGGCCGCCCACGCTGCCCGGCCTCGGCCGCGGAGGCGGCCGCCATGAGACTTAGACGCCATGCTCGGCGTCTCACGAGGGTTCTGCAATCTCAAGCGGTCGCCTCTCTCTCTCTCTCGTGCTTGTTCACGTTGTCGTGCTATTAGTCGCAAGGTGTCGCGATGTCAGCAACCATGTGAAGCTTACCCCTTTCCTTGTTTTCTTTTCTTTTTGCATTTATTTTTGTTTCTTGCCTGATTTTTCCACCTTTTCTTTTATGCTCGGTTGGGAAGATTGAATTTTAGGAACATCTTTTATGCGATTCTTCCGATGGTATGGCAAAATGCAATCTTTCGGCTAATTTTGGGCCTGACCTAGGTTTTGGGTTCATGCTTGCCTAATGCCTATGCCAAGTTGGATTTTGGGCTATTCTTTGACCTTTTTTAATATCTTGAACTGTTCATAGCGCCATGCATAATCTGATTTTTGTTCACATTTCGCAGATTAATTCTAATCGGACCATTTCGCTTACCTTGCATTGATGCGATTTTTCCTTCATTTATGGCTTTTCTTCCGCAATCAACATGTTGACTTGTTCTGTAGCAAATTGCAATCTTTTGCCCCCATTACGCCATGGTTACACGGTGGTAAATCCACGACATTTCTTGTCGCTTCGTGTACTAATCGTTATTGGCGCACGGGCAAATCAATCTAAAGGTGAAGATTTGCATGGACTCGCCGGTTCGCAAGGCATTAGTTCGTGAGGCCAGCTTGTTTGGGGCCTCCAAGGTTGTCCTCGCATCACCAAGAAGAAGCGCGCACTGCGTAAGTGCCACGAGCATTGGATCGCCAATGTTTTCACTATCAAATCTCCCATCCCGCCTTTTTCACACGATGATTAACACCCACTATTGTAACTATTGCTTTGGATTCATCAGTCCTTGCTGTCCGCTGCCAAGCATTGCGCAAAGAAGCCGCCACAAAGTGCGCGATCCTTGCCGTGAACAATGGCAAGATTGTCTTTCGAGAGAATCGAATGTCCACTCAAGCAAGGTATCGAGGTCCCCGCTGTGGTGACGATTAGATGTATTGCGTGAGTGCCATTCCAAGCCCGTCGAGGGTAAAGCGAACTGTTACCTTTAGATGAACCCAAAGATGGTGGTTGGGGCGACGAAGAACAAAGATGATGTTGGCGATCCACCAGA
Source organism: Melocanna baccifera (assembly GCA_036346265.1). NCBI lineage: Eukaryota > Viridiplantae > Streptophyta > Magnoliopsida > Poales > Poaceae > Melocanna > Melocanna baccifera. The sequence goes on along the minus strand of CM070687.1, from coordinate 372,746 downwards.
GAACATCATCTCCGATGAACATCACCTTTGAGTGCGAGTCCCATCGGGTTGTTGAGCGATCATGTTCGAGTGACACGGATCCTTCTAACAAGGGTGAAGAGTCGATAACAAATGCAGAAAGATGAGATTTCCGAGCTTCCAGTGAGGGTGCCAGCGTCTTTGATGTGTGTTGTCGGCGAGGGATGGCCTTTCGCTTGCAAGTATGTCAAGTCGGCAAGACAATAATTTGATTGAGCCACCACCGAGGGGCTGGGAGCAGACCGCTTATTGCCCCCAAGAAATGGTCATTCCGGCAGGAGTAGCGATGATTCTAGACGCCAACTCGAGTCGAAAGACGACAACTCTTCCAACTGTCTCACGAAGGTGATGGTGAATCAGATCGCCCGCCAAGGAATGGGCATTCAGCAGTGTTCGGGGATCCAAGCGTTACTGTTGGTGCAAAAGGTGTGATTAGGCGTAGCAATAGTTTCTCCGGTGATATTCAATTGAACTCGGAGACATCACCCGACAAGAGGATGGCTCGGTGGCAAGATCGCCACCGAAGCGTACCTCGCCAACAAGATCTACGTGTCGAGAATTCGCCAAAGAACGCCGCACGGAATGCGTAAACACACACCGGTTTTCCAATGTCTCTCGAGAAGGATGATAGAAGGAAGGTCTAACCACTGGCGCCCGAAGGAGGATCTTCAACCATCAAAGAAGCTCATCTTTTGAATGGGCCAAAATGTCTATGGTTCAATGGGCAATGAGGCTTCCAAGCCGTTACGCTTCATCCATCCAGATAAAGAAATCATTGAAATCGATGCAAGCCCAAGGTTGAACTATGATTCGAATGTGAATCCATGTCACCGTTGAGCCCGAATCTATCTTTTCTTTCTCTTTGTATGATGTAGCATGGCCTCCAAGTGAATTGGAATCTCTTCAAAAAAAGTATTCTTCAGTTTGTAGGTCGTTTAGTTACAAAGAACCTAAACTTGCTACATCAAATTTCTCACCGTAATTTCCTTTGACATGTGCATTACTTTGGTACTCTTGTTTCTTTCAGCAAAATTGAATGCTAATTTTCTTTTATGCCAATTCGGACATGTTAATTGGGAAGGAGGAACTAGCCAAGTTTACAAGGCACAATTTTTGATGGCACATTATCACCGTTAAGATTCTCAAACCTTCAGTTGATGCACTACAAGAGTTTATTACAGAGGTTGAGACTCAGAACCAGCTTGCAACATGAGAATATTGTCTCACTAAGGGATTCACTTTGAGAACTCTGTCTTGTGTTGGTGTATGATTACATGCACCAGGGAAGCTTAGACAAAGTGCTTCATGGTATGCAGTAGTTCGTACCAATGTTTTTATAGCATGCTGTTATACATATCCATTCTAATTACTGTAAGTCATATTTAGGCGGGTTGTCAACGACGGTAGAGAGCAATTAAATTCTTATTCTTCCCGAATTCAAGATATGCCACTGAGTTGGAAGGTATAAGTCTCTACACTATTAATATACTAATTATTTTGCAAGTCTCTAATAATTATTTTCATTTGTTTGATGTTTCAATTGATAAAGAAATACATATATAAGATGTTTCGTAGCAACGCACGGGTCTCTAACTATATTTTGTCTGCTACTTAGTGAAGAAGTTACTCAGTGTATTTTTGTAGCAACGCACGGGTCTCTAATTATTTTTGTCTGTCTTGGTAACTTCTGGGTGTATGTTTCTTTCATAAGGGGCCTTGGGCTCACCCCAAATATTTTAGCTTGTCGCAATACAAAGGTTAGTCAACAAATTCATTTACCGTTATGCTATATCTTGGTAGATTCTTCACTTTCTTGGGTTTCTTTACATTACTTTTCATAAACTGCATTCTTATTTAATAGGTTTTGGAAGAAAATGTGAAGGAAAAGCTCTCACAGTTCTGCCATGTGCCAGTAATGGAATTGTAAACTTTTGTTTGTGTTGTCAGGGATAGCTTCATTTGCTTTGGCAGCTAATCACTCCTGGTAGTCATCAAGGACCACTTTGCCCGGTTCAGTGCTCCTGGTACGTCCCATAGCCTACTTCTGCTCAAGATCTGTGTGTAACTTTTGAATATGAAAGATGTTGATTGATTTTCCTGAGTCTTTGTTTGCTAAAACATGTGAAGGATGGTTAACTTTATCTTAATACTTCGTATTCGAGCATACCAAAAAAATGGGGAACACGCTACCTTGTTTTAAGTTTTTAACATGTCGAATCAGGCTGTTGGGAGAACCAAACATTTTACATGCCTTTCAACATTGTACACTAACATCGTGTTGCTCAAATAACTTTCATAAATACTTTCCAAAAGGCCACAGTGAGACAGGCGCCATACTTGATTAGCACTCATAGGACACCAATCTGTCATCCTAAGTAATTTTATGATTATATTTGTCTATTCATTCATCTGCATTTTGAAGGTAAACCACTCTCAATTAGTCCAAGCAAGTTAATTAATCCAATTAGGACTCCCAAATCTTTCAAACTTTTTCATTCATTTGCAAGATGATATTTCTCAACCCATACTGTAGTGCACTTATACCGGGCCTAAGACAAACACAAGTCTATGCAAAGAAAACCTGCAAAGGTGCATCACTTTATTGTTCCTTAAGACAACACATAATATATTTGACTCACCGTCCAGATCAGGGAGATGTAGCAATGCACATTGCACTCCAGCACTACTTTTTATAGGGTTGATTAAATATGAAACCAATTTATTACTCCCATTTCTGAGTCTTTATCAAGTAGTGCGCTTTCTGTGTCAAAAGGCATTTTTCTTCTTTTTGTAAAGTGTTTAGTGTATGAAGTATGTGTATATTGACCCATTAGGCCCAATAAACTTAGGGTTGTGTTGTGTTGTGTGTGTGTGTGTCATATACTTGGGAATAGAATTGAGCTTGCCTCTCTTTAACATGGTATCAGAGCCTTTGTGCTCTTGCTCCTATTCCTTCCGTCGCGGACTTCTCGTCAGCGAGTTTCCACCGGCGAGGTCTCTAGCGAGTGCTCGTGCCGCTGCTCTCAACTCACAAAGATCCACGATACCTTCGCTGTTGAGGAGCTGTCGCTGTTGAGTATGAACATGTATATTTTGTTTTGATACATGATGATGTAAGAAAAAGTTGATATTTATTATTCAGTTTGAGATCATATTTGATAGTATGCATCACTTTTATTTGGTTTTTCGTTGCAACGCACGGGTACCTTACTAGTATAGCCAAACATGCCTGCCGTAAATCCTTCAAACATGAGGAGGACATCAATGTATGGCCCGTACTTCGCTTCCGTCTTGGCATCATCATAACAGAGAACCGCACCTCCCCTTCCGCCTCCACATCCGTCGCCAGGGCTACGGACCTAGCCTGAGCACGCTTCCCTTCCTCTTCGCATTCTCCAACTCCTCCGCTCCCCTCTCCCCACCTGTGAGATTAGAGATCCCTTGCATACTATTTCTACTCCCCCTCGACCGCTGCTTATCCAAAGGAAGGATCTTGCTTGCAATGCATTTGCCAAACAGAATTAAGCTAAACATTACACTTTACTTATTGCAATGTGAAGCTTGTGCTAACTATATGGTGATTGATTAGTTGGTGAAGTTGTGAATATATGCTACGACAAGTTGAGTTGTTTGCGATTTGTAAGCACGTGTGCACAGAAACAAAAGCTAACAGTTCTATGCATCGTATCCCCAATTTCAACGAAAGTTGCTCTAGAAAAGCAATAGTATGCATCACAACTCATCAATCAACTCAAACCATGCCCTGTTTATTTTTGCTCTGTAACTCTGTTTCCCACTCTTAATAAAATTTGGCAGCAATCCTGCCGGCCCGGCTAAAAACCATGCCCTGTTCCATTTGTCCAATCGATACAATCCTCCTCACTAACCGTTTTTCTGCTGTCTGATTTCAAACGGCCTGGTTAAATTTGTTTTACATGCAAACTTTGGTGGTTTGAGGTGCGTGTCATTTTCATGCTGTTTGAAGGGTTCTTGTTAGATGTGTTGTAGTGAAAATGAAAGGTGATTGTGTTCAATCTTTTTGAACTTTCAACAAGAGAGGAGTCAATATGGTAAAGCAGCCTACTGATTTTTTTCCTTCAACGCAGTTTCTTATTAGAGTATTAATGACAAAGATGCTTGAGCTATGCATTATCAAAACCTTGGGTCCGTGAATACTGACAATTGACACTAGTACAGGTGTACAACACGGCAGGAACATAGAAATGCGACATTTTTCCAAAATTAACAACACTGCGACAATGATATATCGTGTAGTTTTTCCACTTAAATTTAATTATGCACTAGTAGAGTGCTCGTGCGTTGCAACGGATATTAAATAAATAAGACAACAGATTCTAAACTCATATTATTTATCAGCAGTCCTTTACAGTAGGTAATAATCCATTTGCCCACAAGAAAAGCACATTGACAACTTGAGTACATACCATCAATAGCAGGTATAAATACCTATTTAATCAATGGCACAGAAATAGTCCAATCCCACGTACCACAAGTGGATGATTCTATTTAAAAGGAATGCTGAACCAAAGCTTTAAATTCACACCCGATAGTGCCAATCCAGTTGTTAACAACTTATAAAGAAATGACATCTTACATATTTAGAATTCAGATGAATTAGGACCCTAGAGGCTAACATGTCCAAGCAAAGACTATTAACAACAAATTATTTTTTAAAAATAATGGGCCGGCCTTGAGAAGGTTGGGTGCAATGGAAATGGCTAAACCAATTAGCTAGGAGGTAAAGCAGCACAGATACTTGGCAGTTTCTGCAATATACATGCATACTATGTCAGGGAATTATACCTTGAGGAAGTAAGCAACAAATATGACATACAATAGAGCAATAGATACTACAAATTTTCAATACAAAAAAGATAAGTGTCTATAAGTACAAAAACTATAAACTGGCAGGAATGAATTTCAAAACCAATAAAAATATATATACAGCTGTCTACGACCTTACTAATACCATTAACCACAATCACAATTCCTTCCTCTTCAAGCTACTAACTGTTATGTTCCTACCTTTCGGTTCCTAAACAAAAGATACAGTACAGAACACGATATTCCTATCTGGACTACTCCATGGCCATGCATGACACATCCTACTCCATAAAAGAATACAGGTAGCACATTTTTGAGTAATCCTCCAAGTATTCCAACCGACAAAAAGGCTAGAAGATCGAGCGCAGGCAGCACGCATGCAGGTGGCGCGCTGCGGCTGCTACAAGACATTTTCTTGCTCTGGCCGAGGTTGAGTAGCTCCTTGGTTTGCTCGCCTAACAGCGAGGGTCTTGTCTCCCATCTTGATACCATTAAGAGCAGCACAAGCAATGTCAGTGACAGTAAGATCCTGGTATACACAGAAGGCATAGCCCTTCGAGTTACCAGTTTCCCTATCCTTCACAAGATCAAATCCTCGAAGAGGTCCAAAGGATTCAAGCAACTCCCGCACTTGAGCCTCTGTAAAGTAATAGGGGAGACCACCCACAAAAATGCGGTTAGGACCTTCTAAACCTCCAGCTGAGCTAGGTGTCAAGCCAACAGCAGAGAGATTGAGATTGGGGTTTGGCTGGCTTGGACCCAGTCTGTTGCCAGGAAGGATTATAATCTGCTGGCCTTCTAACCTTCACCGGTGCTCCTCAAGCATTATGCCATCCAAGGCCATTGCATTGCTTGCTTCCTCCACAGATCTCATCTCCACAAAAGCAAATTTCTTGTCATGGTTTATGTATACATTAAGAACAAAGATCACTGGACCAGTGTGTTTCCTCCAATAGCAGCCATAACTTGATTGAAGAATATGGCAACCGTCTGCAGAAAAGAAGACCAAAATAATCGGTCAGAGCCACAAAAGGAGAAAGAGACGTCGGAAAATAAGTTACTCATAATTACCTGCTCATTAGCGGTTGGAGGAAGTCCACCAACATAAACACGCCGAGCATGCCGAGTAGCCTAAGAAAAGGGTGGTTAACCATATTGTATATCGCAAAGCAAAGGTAACTCAAGGAAAGTCTCGTATGATATGACTCATATGGTCATACTCATACTTGTTGTGTCATGGCTTGTGGCTGAATAACAAGTGTATTGAACTGGTGCAAATAAAAGTTGAAATTAGAAAGTAATAACAAAACATCAAATTGAATATATAAAGTGTCATCTCGTGCGATTCATTACGCCACCACAGTAAATGTTGCAAATCAGAGCGAATCAGATTGACACTACCAACTTATAAAATCAAGCTTTGCAAGTCAAATTGATTTTTTCTCAAAACAAGCAAAAAATACTACCAGTGTCTCAGGACAATATCAAAAATGTCCAACTGAACTCATACAGGCCTACCTAGCTTAATTAGATTAGCACTACAAAAATTGCAACAGCACTGCATCTACAACATAATTAAGTATTTGAGTAGAAAACAATTAGCACGACATCAGAATTCAATCGCCTACTATAGATTCTAGAACAAATCATCCTCAGGTCCTAAGTAGCAAATGGCACACAGACAACAAATTACTCGGCTCAAATGCACTATTCACCTAGTTAGAGTATCATCAGACGCTTCTAGAGTTACGTGTTAGCATGCTACTAACAACGAAAGGTAAACGGGCATGGGGGCAAGTGACTTACTACTTCCAGGTGGGCGGGAGCTTCTTGGTGCGCTTGTAGTAGTGGGCGAGGCGGTGGATCCTGCTCTCCACAAGGATGAGCCTGAACTTGGAGTCATTGTCCTTCCTGTTCCTCTCCAAGTGCTTCCTTATCGCCACCGCCTTCTTGATCAGGAAGTACAGGTCCTCCGGGATCTCAGGTGCCAGCCCTACCCACACACAGCGACATATCCACACATCAACACACAACACGTCACAGATCAAGCAATAGAGGTGGAGTTTGAGAAGGGAGGGATCTCACCATGGGCCTGGAGGATGCGGAGGATCTTGCTGCCGGTCACACTCTTGACGAGGGGGATGCCGTGCTGGTCACGGAGCACCACGCCGATCTGCGATGGCATCTGACCTTTCTTCGCAGCCTTCGTGATCATCTCCTCCACCTACCAAGAACCGACGCAAACATCGACTGACAACATAAAAAATCACAGTGCAAAAGGAAAGGAAACGACGACCAAATCGAATCAACAAGCGAAGAGAATGCAAGGCTCTCACCTCAGAGGTGGCGGTCTTGACCCAGCTCAGGGGAGTCCTAGAAGACGCGGAGGACGGGGGCGTGGTGGATGCGCGGGACGGGGCGGATTCCGGCGGTGCCGATGGTCGCGGAGCGCCAGGCGTCACCGATGAGGTGCGGCCGCTTGGTGGCCACGGGGGAGATGGACGAGGCTGAGGCGGTGGTGGATGCGGCGGGGAGGGCGGCGGGTGAGGAGGTGAGCGGCGCCGCGAGGGGAGGAGTGGTGAGGGCGCTGCGCGAGGGGAAGAGGAGGCGGCGGCGTGGGGTGAGGAGGAGGAGGCGGCGGCGACGCGGGCTAGGGAGGAGGCGGTTCGGGGAGGAGGATGCGGCAGCGCGGGGGTGGCGGAGGAGTGGCGGCGGTGCGAGGGGGCGGAGGGGGTGAGGGCGGGAGCGCGGGCTAGCGAGGAGGGTGGGGGAGAGACGGGGGAGGGGAGAGTGGTGGCGCGGAGAACGGGGGGAGAGGACTCGGCAGCGGCGCGGAGGAGCGGGGGAGGAGGCGAGGGCAGACCGGAGGAGCGGGGGGAGGAGGAGGCGGCGGCGCGGGGTGAGGAGGAGGAGGCGGCGGCGTGGGGTAGGGGGAGTAGGAGGCGACGGCGTCGCGGGGTGGGAGGGAGGGGAGGATGCGGCGGCGCGGGGTGGGAGGGAGGAGAGGAGGCGGCGGCGTAGGGTGGGGGCGCGGAGGAGTGGCGGCGGCGCGGGGGGGCCGTGGGGAGGTGAAGCGGAGAGGGAGACGGAGCGGCGAAGGGCGGGGGGAGGGGGGCGCGAGAGGCTAGGTAGAGAGGGGGGAGATGGTAACTGTTGTTGGTGGGAGTGGAGAGGAGGGGTAGTTAGATATGAGAGAGAGGAAGAGGGATACTAAATAGATGATCAAGATTTCAGTATTCAGATCAGACGGATGAGAAGAGAGGAGGGAGGGAGGACAGACCAACCACCAACTCCTTTCTTTTATAATAGTAAAGATATCAGTGTATGTAAAGTGGAACATGGCCATACATTTATGAGGCGATGATAAAACGGCAATAGACAACAAATTATAACATGTTCTCATCTTCCTTTTTGTATGTAGTTTAGCAAACTCCGATAAACTATCTCTGAGAGAGAAAATAAATCAGTGAAACTTAACCATTGCGATCATGCAGGAAAAAAATCTGAGAGCCTGTATTAAATTTAAAACATCTAAGGTTGCTAATGTTTATAGCAGATTAGCTCCTCAACTCCTCATTTTTCTTTAGGATCTTTGAATATTCTTATAAGTGGGAGTATTGATCGCAGTAATCATATCTCAAGATTCTGTCGCCTGTCCAATTGATGATCATCCTTCTTGACTTGCTATATATAACATTGATTTGTTAACATAAATATATACAGAACTTGGAACTGTTTATATGTCATCTAATATATCCAAGGATGCCTTTGGTTCTATTTCAAGTATCCATGATAAGATCAGTTGGGATTTGATGCTACTTGCTTTTGTTCAACATTGTTTCAGAAAGTGGTACTGTTGGTCAGATATGGCTATCCCACTATCTTGATAGAATGTAACTAGCCCAGTACTGTCAGCCTGCTATCATTATTCAATCTCACCATGTTAAGAAGCCAGTACCCCCTTCTTTTCTATGCAACGGCGTCTCCTTGATGTACTTGATAAGGCTGAAGTGGATAACCTCCCATTGATTTTATCTGTTGCATGAAACTGCTTGAGAGATGACTTCAGATGGTAGTTCGGTCAAATCTTGGCATGATTAGTATTGTTTTCGCCGAGGATGAAATAATGGTCGGATCGGAGACGTCGACGGTGATGGTCGGCGATAACCGTACGCCAGCCGCATAATTCTTGGTGCTTTTCCTACCACTCATATAAACATGATTTTGCAGGGCGATCCCGCGCTCATTTTCCTCACTTTTTCAGACGGGCCATAAGCCCATAAGTAGAATCTAGCTGGAAGTTCATAAGTAAAAGCCCATAAGTAAATTTTTGCCTGACCAGGTCCATTGGCAAAGTTTAATTCCACGCCTACTCTGGGGCAAATTATAGGTGATGGGCTGTGGCCAAAAACCGGTACGGTAAAATAATTGTCACAGCTCGAAACATCAGGGGAAAATATGAATTGTGCGCAAATTATATTTTCATCCAACATAGTGTTTTCTAAAATTTTCGGAAAGAAGATTATCAGATGTAGGGGAGGACATATTGTATGTTGTATAAAATTTCAAGATTTCTTGATAGATAAGAAAAGGACAGTTTGCTGAAATAGATCTCCCCTACATCCGGTAATTTTTTGAGATTTTTAGAAAATTCCGAGTTGGGTGAAAATTGATTTTGAGATCGTGGAATATTTGGAACAGTCACGCAATGTAATTCATTGATTCAAATTATAAAGGGTTACACATATATATAACCTAGCATAATTAATAGGAACATATGACCAATGTGAACAAAATACAATATTAATGTGAACACAAAGCATGAGGAGACAAGACGTTCGGTAACCAAAGGGTCAGGCTAACACGCCCCCGCAGTCTGAGCATCGGCAATGCGGACGTTCAGATCGATTTGAACTCCATGAAGACAGAGGTAGGCAACCTCTTAGTGAAGATGTCTGCGAACTGTGATGACGTCAGTACCTGAAGAACGCGAACATGACCGACGGCGATGCTCTCCCGGTAGTGCAACGGCTTGTGCTCGTGGACGATGGACCAGCGATGATGATCTGACGTGATGACGATGGTAGACGGGTTGCTTAGAAGGCCGCGGAGGGAGGGCTATGCCAACAAGCATGCCGTGTGGAAGATATCGAGAGAAGTTGCCAAAGTGGAGACACTACTACAGAAAGCCTAATACTAGACGCCAAATCACAGACGGTTTGACAAAACCGTCTGTCAACGACATTAACACAGACGGTTTTAATTTGGACACAAATCGTGTTGATGGCGTCGAGAAAACGAGTATCACAGACCATTCTTACCAATAAACCGCTCGTGATATTTCCGTATCACGATGGTTTCTATTACAAACCGTCTGTGATAATCTGTCATTATCACAGACGGTTTTTTATTTAAAACCGTCTATGATAAGCTGCTTATCACAGACGGTTTGTAATACAAACCCGTCTGTGATGTTGTCTATCCGATGTTAATATATATATATATATATATATATATATATATATATATATATATATATATATATAACTACAGATCGAACGGTTTGTATTACTGCAGGTTGCTTCTAATAACTTATAACCTACAGAACTACTGAGACAAGAGATCATAAATTAAAGGAAAATTTATTATAAAAGTCGCACATAAAGAGCCAGATTCTAATCTTCAGTCCGATGTTAATATATAACTACGTACAGAAAGGGAAATTTATTACAAAAGTCGCACATAAAGAGATTCCCAGATTCTAATCTTCAGGGCTTCGTACGCTTCTTCTTCGACTTTGTCATCCGTTGGATCAGCCGCTGAGTTCTCGAACGCCGTTAAGATTGTCCTTGCCCTCAGCACTTCCTCCTCCAGCCTGGGCAAATGATCAGTAGCATAGTCCATAATCTGGAAGAGGATTGCATTGAAAGCTTCCTCAGACTCTACCGTTTCTGCTTGATCGGAAATGCTATCCATTAGTCTGTGCAATGCCACAAGAGCTTCTTCCGCTCTGTGCACATTGTTGAGAAGAACTAGGGTGAGGGCAAATTCCCTTTCTTGAGAGGCAGTGAGACGCCTCCGTCGACGGCGGATGATCAGGTCGAGCTGACGGATGCAAGAAAGTTGGGGAAGGAGAGCAGGGCGTGTGCGGAGAAGCTGCTCCAGACGTAAATTGCTGGCCGCCTGTGCAAGGTTCCGGCTGAACAACTCTTGATGAACAAATGAGAGGAAGGAGATGATCACTGAAGCCATACTGCATGTACTGCGTTGAGAATTAGGTCGGCGCGCATATTTAACCTGTAGCAGAGACGGTTCGTATACCAAATTAATGATCGAGACGGTTCGTATGCCGAGACAGTTCGTATAACGATAGTGCTACCGAGTCCCGATGGAGCTATCACAGACGGTTTTATTTTGGAGACCGTCTGTGATGAGTATCACAGACGGTTCTTACTAACGAACCGTCTGGGATAGTCAAACATCATAGACGGTTCTTACCAATGAACCGTCTGTGATAATCGGGAATATCACAGACAGTTTTTAATCAAAAACCGTCTGTGATATCATCGACGGTTTTTAACTACAAACCGTCTGTGATAGTAAGTATTACAGACGGGTTTTTTAAAAAATTGTCTGTGATAATGCTGCTATGTATTTATTACGCCGCTCAGACCGCATCTGTCTTCATTTCAATCCAGATCTTAGCCCGGTGCTGCAGTTGGAGGCGGCAAGGCTTCCGGGCCAATTTTTTTTGTGGAAGGAGGCTTATTTGGCAAGGAGCTTTGAAGATTCATTGAGATCTTGGTTGCCCTAGATATGGTTAGTAATGAAATTTGTTTGATCTAGCTAATTAATTATATACACTTGGAAGATCTAGCTAATTTAGATTTAGCTAGCCTCAATGCATGTGGTATATATGTAGTAAAAATTAATTAAATTAATTTTAATACTAAGTTGTTATATATGTACATTATATAGGACCGAAGCTGGATGTATACCGCAAACTGTGTGAGTGAAGAGTACATTAATGGCGTGTCTGCTTTTACAAGAGCTGCCGAGGAGGATATGTTGAATAAGGGGGTGGAATATATGTATTGTCCATGCACTGACTGTGAGAATTTGAAGATGTTTATGAATCGAGAGCAGATTGAAGCGCACTTGATTTGAAGGGGTTTCAAAAAGGGGTATACGTGTTGGACCAGTCATGGCGAAGTCAATGATATGCCGCCGGATGACATCGCCGGTGAAGTCAATGATATGCCGCCGGATGACATCGCCGGTGAAGTCAATAATATGTTGCCGGATAATGATTGTGGTTCGGATTCGGATAGGCTGCACGATGACAATCTGGATCAGATGCTTGTGATGTAGAAGAGAACTATGATGAGAGAGAGTATATTAAATTCCGAAGCATGATGGAGGACTCAGAGAAACCTTTGTTCACGTGTTGCAGGTCAAAGTACACGAAGTTGTCAGCTGTGCTTGAACTGTTGAAATTGAAGGCAAGCAACGGTTGGTCCGACAAGAGTTTCACGGCGCTGCTATGTCTTTTAGCGGACATGCTTCCGGAGGGCAATGAGTTGCCTAAAACCACGTATAAAGCCAAAAAGGTTATTTGTCCATTGGGAATGGAAGTAAAAAGAATACATGCATGTCCGAATGACTGTATCCTCTACCGTAAAGAGTATGCAAACATACATGTCTGTCCGGTGTGCAACGCATCCCGATACAAACGTAACAATCAATAAGATGATGATGGCAAGGGAACAGAAGTGAAAAGAGGACGTCCTGGAAAGGTGGCATGGTATCTTCCTATAATTCCCCGTTTGAAGGGGTTTTTGGCGAATCCAAAGGAGGCAAAACTGCTACGATGGTACTCGGAGGAGCGCAAGAAGGATGGAATGCTGAGACACCTTGCTGATTCCACCCAGTAGAGAAATATCGATAGGTGCTTTGCAGATTTCGGTGCAGAATCGAGGAATATAAGGTTTGGATTGAGTACAGATGGAATGAATCCTTTCGGTAGCATAAGTAGCCGACATAGCACTTGGCCTGTAACTCTTTGCATCTATAACCTTCCTCCTTGGTTGTGTATGAAGCGAAAGTATATTTTACTGTCGATACTTATCCAAGGGCCAAAGCAACCTGGAAATGATATTGATGTGTATCTAGCGCCGTTGGTGGAAGATCTAAAAGTACTGTGGGACAAAGGGGTACAGGTATGGGATGCATACAAACGAGAGAACTTCACTTTACGCTCCTTATTGTTCTGCACCATAAATGATTATCCTGCCCTTACTAACCTGTCGGGCCAGAGTACAAAAGGTGCCAAAGCTTGTACTCACTGCTTAGATGGTACCGAGAGTATGTGGCTGAAACAGTCACACAAAATCGTGTACATGCGTCACCGTCGATTCCTTCGGAGGGCTCACCCATACCGCAAAATGAAGAAACAATTTGACGGAGAGAAGGAGGACGGTTCAGCTCCAAGGCATTTAAGCGGAAAAGAGGCTTATAATATGGTTAAGGATTTAGATGTTGTCCTCGGAAAGGGACGTAAATCGAGGGGTCATGAGAAAAACATCTGGAAGAAGAAATTAATATTTTGGGACTTACCTTATTGGGAGTACCTAGATGTTCGACACTGCATCGACGTCATACACGTAGAAAAGAATATGTGTGACATCTTGATTGGTCTCTTACTGAACATTCTTAATAAAACAAAGGACGGCGTCAACGCACGACTTGACTTGGCTGATATGGACATCAGGCGTGATTTAGCACCGAGAACAACAGATAATAGACGAACGTACCTTCCCCCTGCGTGTTACACTCTGTCCAAGGCTGAGAAAACAGAACTGTGCCTGTGCTTGCATGGTGTCAAAGTTCCGTCTGGTTACTCCGGCAATGTAAAGAAACTTGTTTCGATGCAAGATTTGAAGTTAAATGGAATGAAGTCTCATGATTGTCATGTGCTGATGACACAGATGCTCCCTATTGCAATTCGGAATATTTTGCCAATCAAAGTCCGAGAGACAATCATGAGGCTATGTTATTTCTTTAACACAATTGCTCAGAAGGTCATCGATCCCGAAAGACTAGATGCTCTGCAGGACGAGGTGGTGATGACTCTTTGTCATCTTGAGATGTATTTTCCTCTTTCATTTTTTGATATCATGGTCCATCTTATTGTTCACGTTGTGTGGGAGATAAAAATATGCGGGCCCGTATTCCTACGTAGCATGTACCCGTTTGAGAGGTTCATAAGAATTCTCAAGTCATATGTACGGAATCGGTCTCGGCCGGAGGGCAGCATCGTCGAAGGTTATACAAGCGAAGAGATCATTGAGTTTTGTGTCGATTATATGGCTCAGCTTCAACCGATAGGTGTGCCTCAATCTCGTCATGAGGGGAAGCTCAAGGGTATCGGAACTATAGGAAGGAAAGCAATCACTCCAGATATGGACGCGTATGCGGAAGCCCATTTCACGGTCTTGCAATACATGACTGAAGTGGCCCCTTATGCCGACCAGCACAAGGATGTGCTTCGGCAACAGAATTCGGAGCGACCGGATGTTTGAATTATGAGACAACACAACAGTCGGTTCAACCAATGGTTGAAGGAGCAAATCGCTAGGAGCTCGTCAAGTGAGATGCTGACATGGTTGGCAAAAGGGTCAACATTTACAGTTGTGACATGGCAAGGATATGACATAAATTGGTACACATTCTACACACGATCTCAGGATGTAAAGAGCACTAACCAGAACAGCGGTGTCCGCATAGATGCGTTCAGTACTGATGGGGTAAGAAACTCGTACTATGGGTTCATAGAAGAGATTTGGGAGCTCGACTACATGGTTTTCAAGATCCCCTTATTTCGTTGTCGTTAGGTGCATCTCCCACAGGTGAAGGTTGACAAGTACGGTGTTACTACCGTGGACCTCCAACGTGTCGGGTACAAAGACAAACCATTCGGACTCGCCAACCAAGTTGTTCAAGTTTTCTATGTAACTGACCCGGCAAATAAGAAGCGCCATGTAGTTTTTCATGGAAAAAGGAGAATTGTCGGAGTAGAGAATGTAGTGGACGAGGAAAAATACAATCAATTTGACGAGTTACCTCCTTTTGGAAATGGCATAAGGGTCAACGACGAACAATGTGACGAAACTAGTTACGTACGCATTGATCATCATGAAAGGTTAATTTTTAAAGGAAATAAGGAAGTGAAATGAGAATGGCGACATATATGTATGTATGGGATGTATATGCATGTGAATTGGCATTTATGTATATAACCATTAATGCATACATGTGTGTGATATGTAGGTGAATTTTGAGAATGAGTCATACAAATGTATCCCTATGTTCATTGGGCTGTTGTAAAGAAATATACCGGATTGTTGTAAAGAAATAACTACAGCTGGGCAAAGGCTTATTGAATGCTGGTTGATGCAGTTATATTAACTACAGCCGGGCAAAGGCTTATTACAGACGGTTGTAAGTTTAAAACCGTTTGTGATTATTATCATGAGCGGTTACGAGATAAGAACCGCGTGATAATAACTATCACTGATTTGTTCTTATCTCGTAACCGCTGCGTGATATCATAGATATCACAGACAGTTCTTAGTTCAGAACTGTCTGTGATAGTTGATTATCACAGATGGTTCTTATCTCAAAACCATCTGTGATATTTATTATCACAGACGGTTCTAATCTTAGAACCGTCTGTAATAAGCCTTTATATAAAACCCCCAGCTAGGGTTTTATGCGTACAGTGCCAGTTATTAGCAATACCAACCTAGACTTAGTCGCTCTCCCGAGCCCGTCGCCACCGCCGCCCCCCGAGCCCTTCACCGGCCTCCTCCGGTCTCCAAGCTCGTCACCGGCCACCTCCGTCCCCCTGAGGCCGTCGCCATCCTCGAGCCCGTCGCCAGCCGCCTCCGTCGAGCCCTCGAGCCCGTCGCCGCCGCCGTCCCCCGAGCCCATCGCCGGCCTCCCCCGGTCTCCGAGCCCGTCACCGGCCGCCTTCATCCCCCCGAGGCCGTCGCCGTCCTCGAGCCCGTCGCCAGCCGCCTCCATCGAGCCCCCGAGCCCGTCGCTGGCCGCCTCTGTCCCCCCGAGTGTGTTAGTTTCTTTTAATAGAAAATGTTGATTTAAGTTTAAGATCTAATATATAGTTGACATATAACTGTTGCATAGCATTATGCTGATTTTAGATATATGATATTTATATTGGGCATAAATTTCTACTTGAATAACTTAAAATATTTGTATGTGTATATGTTGATTAAGTCATTTTTATGCCTCTGGTATCATGCATGTTGTATATATAGGAAAGAATAGGCACTTACTTGATCATATATTCTTGTTATTTCATAAATCATATTGTTGTTAAATCTTACTGTTATGCATATGCATATGTATATGTATATATATATGTTGCTAATGAACTTAGATATGTATATGTATACTTGAATATGTGTATACATATATTGTAATTAAATTTAAGTATGTGCTTATACCGCGCTATTTACGTATATATGAGAAGGCCAACATTTCATCCGCGTATTCTTCAACATCATCGCCGGAAGCGTCCGCTCCAAAATCAACACGCAAAGCAAGAGGACTATCGAAAAAGCCCGAGGGTCGATTTACCATCACACAGGTCGATAGATCTGGGACCCCTCTCCTTCCTGACAAAACAGCAAGGGCATTTCGAAGAACGATCGGAATAGTTGCACGAGAACGAATTGAGATCACATTCGATTCGTGGAAGAGCATGAGTGAGACTCAGAAACGTGAGCTGCTGACAGAGATTTTTGCATCATTCAAGATCCCAGAAGAACACCACGACTCCGTGCAACAACATGCGTTGGCAGCAGTGTGCAAAGCATGGAAGAATTTCAAGAGCGTGCTTTTCAAGGACTATGTGCAGAAGGATCTAACTCCCATTGACAGGTATCCATTCCTGGAACCACAATGGGATGAGTTTAAGGCGATGAAGACGACCGAAGCTTTCAGAAGTGCAAGCGCGGCGCACAAGGCCCTCCAGGCAAAAAACACACATCCCCACAGACTCGGCACAGCTGGGTATGAAGGTAAAATCCCACAGTGGAGGCGGGAGGATGAACAGGCAATCCTGCGGAACACCGCCCCACCATTTGCCATGATCCCGGATGAGCACGCTCGAAATTGGATTAGAGCGAGGTCATCTACCACGTCGTCGGGGGACATCTCCTTCTGGAACCCTGCAGACCAGGAAGTGTCCCACCGCCTGATAAGATATCGAACTACATAGCTTGTAATTACTCCACTACTTCCCTGAAAACTAAATGACATGTCGGGCTCTTGCAGGATGCACTGAGTGTCGAATCTTCCCAGGGATCATGGCAGTCAATTAGGGAGAAACATATTCTCTCCGCAGCACTGGGAAACAAGGAGCACCCGGGTCGTACGAGAGGCCTTGGGTTTTATGTTCCTTGGAATCAAGGTTTCTCAGATAACCCCGAATTGTATCGGAGTAGGAAGAGAAACAAAGACGAGCGTGATGCACGGCTACAAGAGGAGATCAAGGCATCTCTTAGAGAGGAGCTTGCTGATTACGTCAGAGATGAGGTGCGAAGACAAACAGAAGAAAATCAGCAGGCCGCCGCCGCTCCTGTGCTAACCAGCCCCCCAACCGTCAGAGTAGCTGCGCGTCCAATCCTACGACGGAATGTGAGGGCAGATTTCCTGTGGACGACATCTTGCAAGCTACGAAGTGCAAGCTCCAAGTGAGATATGCCTCCGTTGCCTTGCGCGCTGCTTGGGGCTTGGCATATCCGTCCGGTGAAGGGGCCCTGGTACACCGTGCACCTTTAGCTCTAGGCTTCGGAAAAGTATCTGTGGATGGTGTGCATGCCAATTTCGATGTCGTCCTGCTACCGAAGCCCTCCAACGACGAGATCGTGACTCTAGGGTAAGCCATTGGAACCTTCATCCAGTGGCCCAAAAGTGAAATCTGCCTGGAGGCTTCTTCACCGGTGGTAGGTTCACAAGGGCAAGACGAACCAGAGCAACTTGCACTAGTGCCATCTCCACAAGGTCTACCTCCACCACCGCTACCTGCACCGGTGATGAGTCCACGGGAGCTATTCCCAGTGCAACAACTTTCACCGGTGCTACCTTTATAGTCGACCTACAGCCGAGGTAGCAAGGACAGCCGAGGCAACAAGGGCAAAGCAAAGAAGACCGATGATGGTATCCCGTACCTGCCATTAGCCCGCAAATTCGTGCTTGGCGAGCTGATGGTCGACCCGGTGATGCACCTCCCATTCCTATCAATAAGTTGCAGGACATTACACACTTGGTATATGGAACAATCCAATAAGCCAAAGGATGAACGGTGCATAGGTCTCACTGTCAAATTCAGGCATCAACATTTCCAGCACGAATTTCAAGATGGTGTCTTCATGGTGACCTTCGATGATTTATTTGATCTTTTCACGCTCAACGCTCTCGACGCCTCACTCGTTCGATGTTGGACGCTGTAAGTGTGTACAATCACAGTCTCTGTTCATGTTATACCGATAAATGTCATATATAATTTGTTGCTTTCGTGTGTATATATATAGACACATGGTGACTCAAGCTAGAGCATCCAAATCATCGGTTGGTTTCTTGGACCCACACTTGGTCGCCAGTTATACCATCAATGAGGATGCTGGTGTCGTCGAGAGGTACATTGTAGCATCACTGCTGGCTTACCGCGATAAGGAATATATACTGATGCCCTACAATCAGGAGTTTCATTGGATTTTAATAGTAATTGTCCAAAGTGGAACAGGGTAATATACCTTGATTCCCTAAGTAAGAATAAAACCGACTACACAGTTATCAGCCAATTAATCGATAGGTAAGTACATTTTTCTATCATAACTATATTGTACTCTTTCTTTCCTTCCGAATGACTAAGGTCAACTTTTTCGAATCACGTAGTACGTTCGTGACGTACGTTAAAATGGCAAAGCTTTCGATGCAAGGGGCCAAACCCCTAACACACGACCGAAACTTTAAGGTATTCGTTAGTACATATTAATTAATCCTATGCAACAGTTGGTAGTATTAATGCCTCTTGAATTAACATATTCTATTTTTGCAGTGCCACTAGCAGCAGCCGGGCAACACGTGTGGATTCTACGTTTGCTACCATATGAAACTACTCCTCGATTCCTCGAGGATCACCAATCCCAATACTAAGGTTTGTCAATATTCGCATAATTATTTCATACTTATCAAGTTATATATATACGCACATTGATATTTCTATCGACAGGCTGCATCCATCCCGAAAACTGCATTGCAACAGCTCAACCTTGAACGAATTCTAGGAGAGTCCGCGTACTTTTTGGTGGCTCAAGTCCTAGCTGAAAAGGGATAGTTCCACAACCCACAATGATTTTTTTATTGCTCTTATCACTCCAGAATCGAGGTCTCGCGAAAGAAATAGATCCATGATCAACGACTTGTCAGGCTGCATAAGCAATACTTGGATGGCAATCATGCACCATCCAAGTAATGCTTATACAGCCTGACAAATTCGTTGATTATGGATCTGTTTTTTTCGCGAGACCTCGATTCTAGAGTGATAGAGTAATAAAAAATACAATGTTACCATCTAAGTGCAAATGCAATGTAGATATTTTGCAATTGTGTATTGTTAATGGATATTTTACTTCATTTCAATTAATTGATTTGTGAAATGGATGTTTTATATTTGTGAAATAAATTGAGATATGAATTGGATGTTATATATTTCTGAAATGAATTGAGATATGAATTGAATGTTATATGTTTCTGAAATGAATTGAGATGTGAATTGTCTGTATGTGTACATGTTGATCTGCTTGTTTCAGAGGGCATGACTAGCATTTCCTGAGGCTAGCCAATAAACAGAAATAGATCTAGGGGTAGAAAAGAATATCACAGACGATTTGTAACTACAAACCGTCTGTGATAGCTACAATCACAGACGGGTTGTAAAAAATAACCGTCTGTGATATAGGAATATCACATACGGATATATCAAACCGCTCGTTGTAACGCACGGCCAATCTGCAGGAAGAGCAAACCGCTCGGATGCTGCCTTGGAGACAGAGAGGAGGACCTAATCTTTACTACTTTAAAAGAAGGAGTTGGTGGTTGATGAGTCCTCTCTCATTTTTTCTTAACCATTTGATCTGATTATGAGATAGAATCTGGACCGTCCCCCACCCCACTCGCCTCCACCTCGCTCCCCCCGCCTCCACCCGCCCTCCCCTCGCTCTCCCACACAGCGCCCCCCACACCCCCCGCCGCCTCCCCCTTGCTCCCCCCGTCCTCCCTCTCCCCTGCCTCCGCACGGCCACACCCCCCGCGCGCGCGCCTCGCTCCCCGTCCTCCCTCTCCCCCTGCCTCCTTACGGCCGCCCCACCCGCCGCCTCCCCCTCACTCCCCCCGCCCTCCCGCTCGCTCTCCCCCCACCTCCGCAGATCCTTGCTCTCCCCCCGCCGCCCCCCGCCTCCGCCCCGTGCTTAGTATTAATGATGCCCGTGCGTTCTCACGCCTCCCACCCGCCGGCCGCCTCCGCCATGATACGCCGCTCGCGGCCCCTCCGCTCCCCCGCCGCCGCCCCTCCTCGCCCCTCCTCTCCTCCCACTCGCCGCCCGCCTCCGGCCCTCCTCTCCTCCCACCCGCCGGCCGCCTCCGCCCAGATCCGCCGCTCGCGGCCTCCTCTCCCCCCGTCTCCCCCTCGCTCTCCCCCTGCCGCCTCCTCCCCCCACCCCACCCCGCGTCGCCGCCGCCTCCCCCTCCCCACCCCGTGCCGCCGCCTCCTCCCCTCCCTCCCACTCTGCTCCGCCGATCCGCCGCTGCGCCCTCTTCTCCAAAGCTGCTGGCAGCCGCTCCTTCTCCCCCACCGCCGTCCCCCTTCTTCCCACCACTGCGCGTCCTTCTCCCCCCACCTCCGTCGCTCATTATTTGTTTTTGTGATAGTTATTAGAGGGTACTTTTGTTATACTTCTGTCTAAAATATTGTTACATTGGTTTGTTTAATTTAATGTTAATGTAATAACTGGTGATCATGAGCTTAATGCATTTTGGGTTGCTTTTTGTTTGTTTTGCAGGAGGTGGACGGGAAGAACATACAGATCCAGTTGACAGGGTTCATGGAGAAGAACACAGTGAAGTTCATGAGGGAGCTGTGGAGCCTTCTCCTCGTCTTGCAGCAGAACGCCGATGGGGTGCCCCAACAATTTTTGGATGCAAAGGAGGCTGAGTTTCAGCAGAACAAGGTCTGTGTAAATATATTACTGTATTGTAACTATATTTGGATGGCACATTTTGGATATGCTGTTTGCAGTTAAATCATAAGCTATAATACAGACAAAAAAGATATTCAACTAGCGTAGGCCTCCAAAATGGTCTACAAGTTTATGTATCTGTCAACTGAGAGTGCAAGCTGCCATCGTGATGGAAGTTGTAAATAACCTCCTTTATTTTGTTCTTGCTTATTGACTATCGTAGATAGATCATTATTTTGGCTTGGGTATATTTTCCCACAGGTGAATTTTGTTTTAACAGTGGAGAGTTTGTGGAAGACTTTACAGAATTATTTTTTTATTCTCTTAGATGTGATTTCTTGAATACAATCAAATTTTGTTGTGGTCTTTTGGATTTTGTTTTTATTTGGCGAAATTGGAATTTTTAGAACTCATGGGACTTGTTTGTGGGACTTAATTTTCAGAAAAGTGTATTTTTCTCACTAATTCCCTCTGCCTTGTATGTAGGCAGAGGAAGCTAGAATTGCCTAGGAGATCCAGAAGAAACGAGAGAAAGATGGAAGGGACACAGAACTGGAGAAACACAAAATGACGGTGAGGTGAAGTCGGCACTAAAGCATTCCGTCGTTGCTGTGTTTATTGCCAATGAGGAGAACTCATCGATCTCTGGCATTGGTGTTGATGGCCTCGTCAAGGACGGTTTGCTTGACAAACTCAAGACTGGACCCTTGTGAGTATTGAATTGTTTGATGGAACGAACAACTAAGGTGTTGTTCGTGGGGAATATGTGCTGATTTGCTTGTTGCTATTGTGTTGTATTGTGAAGGTTTTGGATAGATACAGCTGATAAACAGCCGTGCATTGGCACCGGTGGGATGATTCCATGGCGTCTAAAGGCAACAGGGAAGCTATTCCACAGTGGCCTCGCACATAAGGTAATTGTTTCGTTCTTTTTGGTGGAGATGAACATTCTGTAGCTTTAGTGATATGCAATGTTTTGTTTTTTGAACCGGGGAACCCATTTGGAATTAAGCAACGGAAACGAGAGTTTTACAGAGGGGGAATGATATGCAATGGTTAGTTGACAATATGTAAAGCATCTGAATCTGATTATTTATTTGTAAATATTTCATAACCTATGATCTGTTAAAGTGTATAGTTGCTAAAATAAGCTTGCATTCGTGTAGTTAGTGCAAAAGCACCAATTTATCTAAAGCAATAGCAATGAATCATAATTTTTGAAAATGCTGAATATGTCTTCGTAATGTTAAGGAAAGAGCCATTCAATTAGCTTACAGGACAAACAAAGTCCTGATGTTCCTGCAGTAACCTTATTAACTATTTAATCTCCTTAATTTTACTACCTCATTATTTGTTTTTGTGATAGTTATTAGAGGGTACTTTTGTTATACTTCTGTCTAAAATATTGTTACATTGGTTTGTTTAATTTGATGTTAATTGATTGAGAATATACACTAGATGTTTCGTAGCAACGCACGGGCATTTGACTAGTTATTTACTAGTAAGTAGCCTCCAGTTCATTGTTGACTTTGTTGGATAATTTCAATCCCATCGTCGCCGCTAATATAAGTGGGTGGTGGTTACACTATTATTGATCTCGATCATATTTATTCCATGCATGATCCAAATGGCAATTAACAATCTCCCAAGCTGCTTTCCTAACCTAATCGGACAGTACTATGCCTATGTTCGACGAGTACAGTCATCGAAATCCGTTCCAGTCCAACTTGCTGACAAAGTGCGACATGATGGAGCTGCCTACCATTCGTGGAGTGTCGATCTTCTTCTCCTCTCGCAACAAGTAATATTCTACGGTTTCAGGTGAGATCCATGAATGATGCATCCTTTCATTCCTCAAATTTGGCGAGAAAGTGCTGTGGAAGTGGAGGAAAAGTGAAAAGGGTTGATGCAGTCGTTCAGACGGCGACAAGACTTGGAATTAGTCGTCGTTCAGATGGTGGAAAGGCAGCAGCAAGTACCTTCAGAATTATACTGACGAAGAAAAAGGACGAGATAGAACAAGGAGGAGGAGAGAACGGTGGTATTTAGTGCAGATGATGCCAAAGATGCAACGGGGGAAGAAAAGAAAGCGGAGAAGAGCAGGTGGGCAGGCAATCAGGAAACCAACCAACCAGCCAAATAAAAAGGATGGATGCAGACTGGGAGTTATACGACATCACGCCATGTAATAGCAAGAGGGTTTGCCGACAATACACATGTTGCAAGTGTCAATGCAAGTACACATGGATGATGATGGAACACACGCGCGCAGTCATTCACATATTCACTTGGTAGATCACTTGAAGAATTTGAAGAAGAAGGAAGAACGAAAAAAGATTCATGTATGCACTATATTCTATTTTACTCTTGGTATATAAAGGTGTTTGTGTGAACTGGAGTCAGACGTGGTTACTCGAGGTACTTCCAACTACAACTCTTCACCATTATCTTCTGAGATTGTTTCGACTCCCGAGCGAGATGTTGTTCTCGTCTCCGAGCATGTTATTGTTTCAATTTCCGAGTAGATCTCTGTTTCCAACGTCGACTAAGACATTGTTCCTTCCTCGTCTGGGATTCTTGTTCCTTATTCCCAAGGCTATTTATATCTCCTGCAAACCTCACGATAGATAGCGCACATAACACAAGTTATCTACAAGAAAAATTCAAGTAAAAAAATAATAACAAGAAAACATTTGGTTAATGTAAATTAAGAATATGTTAAGTCATAATACGCTTTCAACGAACTAGAAGCACAGTCAACGCGTAGGTCCCACCGAGTTTTTAGTTTCATATGCCTCGATCGGAGTGGCATATGAAACGGATGGCAAAGGATAGTTAATTTCCCTTCAAAAATCCCGCAATCCAAAGAGGGATCACTCGGGATGCACGAACGTCGCTCTGAAGAGGGGGCCAACGTAGTTTGCTGAAATAAAAATCACTCCCCCGTAACGATTCGAATGGCCTATTTGGAATGCAGGAAATTCACAAGATTTTCGTCGATTTCGTCTAAAATTTCTGTGCAACTCTCTTATATGCTGATGGGTTAGCTATCCTTGTTTTACGAAGGATAAAAAGCTTTGACCTTTTAATTAATCCTACTAAGGCTACCAGTGCTTGCCGGGTTAAAATAAAAAGCCTTACAGACTTACCCAACCCACCTCGTATAACCTAAGACTACACAAAGAACTACATCTTGAGTACACTTGCCGTGCATTTATAAAAGAAAATAATACATAACTAATTCTGTACTCGTGCATTACAACGGAAACACAAACTATAAAAAGCAAGTACCTCAATAGGTTATGACAACTAAGAGAACCACAAAAGATCTGTTCCATTTTCTAATAATATAAGATACAATCAGTAGTGGACCTAGAACTAAATCAAAGGGAGGGCTAACTTATAACAGAATAAAAATATGAACAAGATAAGTACCAAACCAAAAAAACAGAGACCTTAGAAAAATATCAGGGACTACCATATGAATTAGAGTTAATAGCATATTCTGATAGCAACATTCCCACGTCAAAAATGGTTGAGCTACTATAGTTCATATTGTACACAAAAGCATCACTATGAAGCGACTACTGAGTACTGACTACTATCTACTGAGTATACTACACTAGTACACTACTACAGTCTACAGGAAGGAGTATAAGAGTATTGTTGTCCCAGATTTTTTTCAACAGATTCAGTCTAGTGTGCGCCAACAGCATTTGCAGAATTGCAGTCATATATCCTTACGACAATTTGACAAGTGCATATCACCAATCATAATGAGGAACTCCGAGCTCCATTGGAATGTCGGATGCTGCTATAGTACTATATCATTCCTATGATTCATACATAACATGCATTAGGGAAGCATACCAAGATAAAACGGCAAGGGGGGGAAGGATACAGCAAGGCTTTCAAGTATTAGGCCCAGATCATCTGCAGAAAACTGAGAGGAATCCTCAAGTTGGTTGATAAGGGAAATTCTATCCTCCAAAACCTATTATAATCAGTTGAACGTTAGCACATAACATTTGATTCCATCACATAAGCATCGAATCAAATTAGCCAGTACTTGTCGTGTTGAAAAAAGCAATGTACGGAAGAAAATGGAAAATAAAACTCTAGTTAGAGCCACACCAATCGAGCAAACGACCCCAATGCAAATGGGAAGCTTACTAAAGAGAGCATCACGAATACTAAATCCCACATAAGAATACCGCTCCCAAATCTCTAATCGGCAATCCGACCGAACCCCACACTTACACACGCACCGAATCAGAACAAAACCGCAACACTTGAAGCCTCCGACCAAACTAAACCCTAGGGACATGGAAACGGACGGGACAAAACGGAGGAAACGGGACCGCGAGTGCGCGAGGAGGCCACCATGTCAAGGTCACTCTGGAGGCGGAGGCGCCGGCCAGGGAGGGTGGGGTCCTGGTAGCACGTGGAGAGCTCGTGGAGGGAGCGGAGCGGCGGGAGGAGCGAGGCCACCAGGTCGGCGAAGAGCGGGTGGGCGACGGCGGAGGCGGGCGCGGCGGCGAGAGAGGACTGGAGCGCGATCCTACACCAGGGGGCCGGGGGGAGCGGCCGGCGTAGGGGGGCGTCAGCCCCACCTGACCCCCCGGTGGGTCCACCACTGGATACAATGCAGTCCAACAGCCCAAGTATCAAACACCTTTCACAAATAGTGTCAGTCACTATCAATCATTCCATGTACAACGAAAAAATTAGAATACAGATGTGAAACTTGTTATCATCTCAAATTTATCAATAACTCTGAACTAAGTGTAGAAAAGGAAAGCAACAAAACAAGTAAAATAGGTCAACCAGGCTTATGGAATGGTTTTGAAAAGCACCAACCTTTTACGTACTGAGGATTGTCTCTCTTGCGGAGAAGTTCCATGCCAAATGCCTTATTATAACAGTTATGTCAAAAATTAGTAACTCATTGCAAAATTAGGTAAGAAAAAAAAACTTTAAAACCAATCCTAGTCCAAACAAAAGAAGTTACCTTCTCATAGAAATTTATAGCAGGATCATAATTTCACACTCGAAGCATTACCGACATAAAGGCTTAGGTGTAGGACCTCTTTCTATAAGTTCGAATTTGTAACCATCAGTATCTTCAATAAAGGCGATTACTAATTTCCCTAGTTATTGTACCTCGAGTCCAGTAGGAGCATACGCGTCCAGTAGGAGCATGTAAGTGAACCAATTTTCAGCGGGTAGTTCCAATAATCAAGAAATCATCATTTCTATTAGTACCCAGGAACAAGCAAGCACAACAAAAATTGCTAAGATTGCAGGAGAAGGCAAAGCCGATTACCATCATCTTCCAGGTGAGGTATTTGACGGGCCCTCCATGCTCGCCAGATGGGTGGCGGCGGTTGTTAGGCGCGGCCAGGGGGAGGGAGAGGGAGAAGTGGGGGAAGGCGGTGGCGTGAGAGGAGAGGGCGATTTGTGGGGTGTGGCGGTAGGGTTAGGGCAGATGAGTGCAGCATGAGCAGATCTTTGAGAGGGGAGCATAGCGCAGGCATGAGATCTTTGGCGTGGGTGTGAATACAAACTCTATATCATTCTCCTTAACAATTTGGAGCTGGGTGCGGCGCCTATAGGGTCTGGACCCTTGGATTGACGACGGATAGCTGGATTTGATGGTTTTAAAAGATAGGTGAATCACTATTACCAACTTATTCTTTTAAATAGTAGAGATAGAATTCCTGTCTGCAAAGAGAAAAAATAGTTGATTTGAACAAATCCACTAAATTTTCTAACAACTGTAATTTCGAAGAAAACAATTAAATCAAGGGTGTGTCAACCATTGCATAAGGGCATTTCCAATGGTAGGCATCTCAAACCTATGTCCATACCCCTTCACATCACCAATAAACTATTGTAGACACTATTACTTTAGTATGTGATGTTTATGTAACACCCCGGCTCAACCCTTGAGCTCGGAATGCTACCATGACCCTACAACTGTACCACTTAACGACACGATAAACACGCAAATTTAATGCTAACTACCAAAGCAACTATTAAACTTGGATCACAACTATTAGAGATGATATATGAATTACTGTTGCACGTGGGAATATACGTGTACTATTCCCGCCCATGCATGTCGCCTTCACCACACCTAAAAACAACAACAAAACAAGGGTGAGTTCGAAGACTCAGCAAGTACAAAGTAAAATAGTAACAACAGATGCGCATAGCGTTCAGTGTCCTACACAGATGCTTCCATTCATTTTTCACATAACGTTTCTCATTCTTTATCAAACCTTATTTACGTATTTGCTACTTTTCTCTGTCACCATGCAAATGCGTATGCTCATGCACATGTCTTTCCTTTCTTTAGCTTATACCGGTATAGCGGAGTGAGCACCCGTCGATGTTCACTCAAGCCCGCCCTCTTTCATGCGGGGACCTTATGCCCGTCCTCTTTCATACGGGGACCTCAACCCCCACTCCCGTGGGGTGCCTACCGAAGTAGGTCTTTCTCCACTCCAGTGGAGTGTCCACACAGAGTAGACCATAGACGCCACAGAGGCTGTCTATTCTCATGACATGATTGCATGCAATGCAGCTTCTCCATTTAAACAGATTAACATGTCATGTTCCATTAACTACTATTCGTTAACACAATAGCATTGGGTATTCACATGTGCCATAATTCAACATTCATCGTTATGCCAATAGGCTAACAGTAATAAACAACTCACAATAGCATGGCAGGTAATGCATCAAAACCAAATTCATAGCAAACACTTCCCAAATATACCATTTTACCATGCACTTGCCTGTTAGCCTGATAAATGATGCGTGGGCGGCACCAAATCCAAGCCACCACCTGTACAAACATCCATCCTCAATTACATTATAGCATATGCACACACATAGACGAACGGTGTCGTTCCTACGTGTAAAGCCATCACATACAACACTACTGAATCAGACTCCTCGATGACCTGGCGGTTAGACAACCATAGCATTCAATGTTAATGCTTAACATAATAGCTATCTCGGGATCTAAAATCTGAATGACTCTACTCATATATTTCTGGTTACTATGATTGCCAGGTAAACTCCGATCTCCGCTCGAAGGTCTGATTGTCACAATTTACAGACTACATCAGTTAACCCCTGTTTTCAGTTCTGACGGTCGTGGTATCCCATACCAGTTGCGGCCGTCCCAAAGACATGACTCCCAAAACCTACTACTGAACATGACGTTCCAGCCTTCCGTAGAGCTCTAGCAACTATCTCTGCTAGTTAGTCTATACTAATTAACCCATACCTCTTAATCCGTACTAATCATCTTCTCACCTCATGGTCCTTATGTACTCATCCAAAGTACCCACTACTATTTTCCAACTCACTAAGCATCTTTACTATTTAAAAAGAAAAAGTTGGTAGTTGCCGAAGCCTCCATCCAATCTAGACCGTCGGATCTTCCCTCCACCTCCCGCCATCCGGCCAACCCTAAAACCCTCCAACCGTCGCCCCCCTCCTCCCCCTCCCCCTCCCCCTCCCAGCCTCCCCTCTTCCCCCTCCCCCCGCCGGCCCCCGCCCTCCTCCCCATCGCTCCTCCCTACCCCGCCGCCCTCCTCCCCTCCCGGCCTCCCCCCCCCCTCGCTCTCCCCGCCCCCTCCTCCTCCCCACCCCCTGCCGTCCTCCTCCTCTCCCCGCTTCCCTTCGCTCTCGCCCCCACCTCGCTCGCCCCTCGCTCCCCGCCCTCGCTCTCCCGCCACCCCTCGCCTCCTCCTCCCCACCCCGCGCCCACCTCCCCTCGCTCTCCCGCCTCCCCTTGCCCTCCCCTCGCTCTCTCCCGCCGCCCCTTGCCCTCCCGCCGCCTCGCCTTCCCCTCGCCCTCCCGCGAGCTCGCGAGAACCTCTTCCCGACGCGCCGATGACGCCGCCCCGGCCCCGCTCACCATCGAGGAGACCCTCGTCGCCGTCCCATGTGTGTAGCTCCACCTCATCGACCCCGACCGCAGCCTCGACCTCGGCGCGGCGACGCGCTCCGTCGCCCGCCTCGCCCGGGCGACCATTCCGTCGCCGCCTCGCGCGCCTCACTCCGAGAAGCGCCAGCAGCGCCGCGGCCTTTTCAGTTTCTTGAGCATCGGGCGGTCCAGCGACGGGGCCGCGCAGGAGCCCGTGCAGTGGCCGCTCACCCACGACGGTGCTGAAGGGCAAAGCCCCTCCACCGTCTTCATCTCCAAACTACCCTACACCTTCAAGTCTTCTGACGTAAGCGCGAGTTCCTCCTAACCCTTACGAATTTATAGCTTAGAGTCTTGGAGGCAAGTGCTCGAGGAGGTGTTTAGCGAGGTCGGATCGGTGAGGCGCTGCTTCATGGTCGCGCCAAAAAGTGAGAGGATTTAGCCAGTTCTATAATAGCATGAACCTCTGTTAGATGATGCTAAGTTTGCTGAATTATTTTGCATGAGATCTGTTTATATTTATCACCTGCTTACCTAATCAAGATACACAGAAACAGTGGAGCCATAAGAACTATAAACAAAATGGACATTTATTTTTGGTTTGCATACTACTATACAAGTTTGTTAATAATGTGGAAGTGGAATCTTAGAAAGAAGCCTTATATGTCATAAAAAAATAAATTTAAAGAAGTTAATTACAACTAATGATTACATCTTGTTCTTTAACTGAAACAATTGACCTTACCTGCTTCCCTTTTTTCCTTCTTTAATACTTCGTTGGTTTAGGTTTCATGGCTTAGCTGAGTTTGACCAGAAAAAGCGAAAGGCCGTCGCGCGTCTATCGATCATAATGCACGAAGAAGGAAGCCACAACCAGAGACAATTTCATTCAGTTCATCAAGGCTCTCCACGATGTTTTATGGTAGCACTGATCCCTTAGTTGCTTTGGGGGTTCAATAAACTGATTTATTATCTACAACTTTCCTGTTGGTATCCATAGTGCACAAAACTCTTATTTTACCATATCAATCTCCAACTGCGTGACACTCATTCATTATAACTTTGGATGTTAAAGAGAATCGGTGCCAAGCAGTTTGTTCTTTTAAATCATGCAAAAGAGAACTGGTGCCAAATAGTTTGTTCTTATCTTCATGCACCTTACTCGCTTAACTTGCATGCTTGTGGTATTATACAACAGTGGTGCTCTATACTTTATAACCTGATGAGATGGTTCCAAGCATGGAAAAGAACCTAATTTTTGATCGTGGAGAACATGTTTCTACTTTTCCTATTGCAGCGCCTTAACACATGGCTTTGACATTATCTGTTATTATGCCTTATTCTCTTCATGTAGTTTAATTGATGACTGAATGCGAATTCTTCAACCAAATTTGCACTTCGAAATAATAAACACAATACTTAAGCATCGCGATAAGCTTGCTTGATTTTCTGCAGATACATGTTTGGTGTTACACAATGATTCAATTTTTTTGGAAGGGAACTTAACCCAACTTCTTTGGTATTATTTGATGACAATACATAGTAATCACACTGTCATAAAATCCTTCACAAATCTTTGTTCTCTCTAGATATATATTTTTCCTTGTACTGAAACAATTTAGCCTTAATTTTGGTATTGTTTGCATTGCAGATGCTAGGCAACAGAATCTTTTCTTTAGCCAATCTCCTTTTGGTCAAGTGAGAAGCAATGCAATTTCTTCATGGGATATCTTGGGAGGCTTCAAATTTACGGAAATCAAACTTCCGTGGATGAAGCCAATGAAAATGGTAGGCCTTGATGAGTTGCATTTCTCTAACCCGCAGATGCCAAATAATGTTGTGGCGCATGCTGTACATCATCATGATTTCGATGGGCTTATACCATTCAAGGGAACCAACACAAAGGTCCTCAACCAAGGTACTTTTCTAACTACCAATCTATTACCAAACTTAAATAAAAGATTAAAAAAAGCTGTGGCAGCACTTAAATTTTAGCCATATGCTTTGATGATGTCCGTGTCCGTGCAACATAGATGATGAGTATGTTTGAGTCCTATGCTTGTTTCTCATTAGTTATGGGTTATTTTATCGAATCATGCAATGATACATATGTTTTAGCAGTGGTTTGGTCAAGATGGTAAATCAGAAGGCGGATGGAGGCTTAACTCCACTTCATATGGCGGCGTTAAACAGGCACGTAGAGTGTGTACAATTGTTACTGGACTTGGGAGCATCTGTTTCTGAGGTCACCATTGAAGATGGAACGACTATTGACTTCATAGGTATTTGTAACTGTTCTTTTTACTATTGCTTGTCAACTCAATAATAATTTTCCTTTATGTATTTGTTATTTCTCAGCTCTGTTGTTGTTGATAACACACTCCTGTTCTAAATGCTTGACATTATCAGTATTGGAACATTGTGTATTGTCAGCAAATTAACTTAAATACCTCGTCTTAAATTGATTCAATTATTGTCTTGCAAATGTACTTTATTATACATATACTGATGGGATGCCATGAATGGAAAAAAATCCTTCATCCACTTGGAATGTATTACCATTGTTCCTCTACTACTGTCTGCAGTTCTATGTCTTTTAGTTTTGTACTTTGATGTTGCTAAAATTTATGTTTCTTCTGTAATCACCATTGATTATGTTAGCCATTTGTTAGTACAAAATTTGGCTATGTGTGGCGTAATCTTTATTGCTCTTGGCTCATGTACTTGAAGCTATAGGTTTGGAATTTTTCTAAAAATATGTACCTTTGTATGATTGTATATATAATATTGTTACATCTTACTAATATGATGCTTGATTTATTTACGAGTATGAACATATATGTTTTATTTGATACATGATGACGTAACAAAAAGTTGATATTTATTATTCAGTTTGAGATAATATTTGATAGTATGCACTACTTTTATTTGGTTTTCCGTTGCAACGCACGGGCACATAACTAGTTCATTAAATACTAGTCAGTCGCGCATGCACTGACATAACACTACACGACCATCGCACTTCCCTATTTCTACACTCACATGGCCACAACATCACCGCTCTGCACATGAATTTCAACTGCTAGCCATGTTCTAACCAACGTGCATATTTATCTCGCTACTCGACAAATCAACCCCTTCATGACCCAATCTCAAGAATTGATATTTTAGCTTCTACGCAAAACGATACATAAGCGGGAAAATGGTTTTGAGGCGTTATCGTAGCCTCTAATGATTGGATCTGGGCACTGCCTTGGCCAGATCTGGCAGATCGGGCACCGGATCGGTCTTCCCCTTCTTTTTCCTCTTTTCCTTCCTCCCCTTTTTTTCTTTCTTTTCTTCTCATCTTCCTTCTTTCCATTCTCTCTGCTGGCCTCACCTCTTTTCTTTAGCCGACCTCGCTCTTCTCACCGGAGGTGTCTCCCTTCCTTTCTTTTCTTTCTTCCCTCACTGGCTGCTTCTTCCTTCTTCTCTCTTTCGGACGGCTTTGCTCTTACCCGGCTGAAACCCCTTCTCCTCATGGCCGACCTCTCCTTTTCTTTTCTCTCCGCACTGGTGTGACTAGCTTCTCCTCTCGCGCAACGACGCATCGCAGGGGAGAGAGCGCGATGGCGCGGAATGGGGAAGGAGCGGCGACGACGACGCGTGCCTGAGGGAAGAGGAGCGGCAGCGACGAGACTGGCACGGGGCGGCGCAGTGCTTGCACGGCGGAAAGAACGACGACAGCACGAAGGAGAGGAGAGAGGAACGGCGGCGCCGATGACTGCACAGGCGGTGCGGGGTGATGGTGGCGACGACTGCAGGGGAGAGAGAGAAGCGGCGGCGCGCGGAATGGGGGCGTGGGGAGCTGGCGGTGGCAAGACGGCACGGGAGGGGAGGCAGATCCGATTTTGCCTCCTCCCCTGGATCCCTTATATGGGGGCAGCGTGGGTTGGGCCGGCTAGGCCTTGGGCCTAGCCCAACTACCCCCATTTTCTTCTCTCTTTTTTTTGATGTATTACAGTTTATATGTGAGTCCATGCAATAAATCTCACCATTTCCTATCCCCCTCTCTCTCCCTCCTTTCAAAAGTTGATATAGACATTGCAGTTTTTCCCCAATGTAAGTTTTTGGTGATTTCTTGTTGTTGGATTTTGTGATCATACAATGTCTTGTATAAGACATTGGTTCCCTTCTTTTCTTCATTAATTTCTCCTCCACCTCACTTAAGCTCTATGTCGTATTCCATAGAATTTTTACATGGATTTATCACCATAATTTTTTAGAATTTGAACGTGGATTGCGAAGCTTAACATGATTACACCGGTCAATTATCCGTGTTCTTAAGGACTTTACTAATGGAGAGTCGGCGGCGCTCTTTGAATTAGCATCTTACGATTAGTACTCACTGATCACCAATTATTGTCAGTAGTTTGCTTATTTTAATTCGAAGCTCCGGTGAGGTTCCACTAAGGAACGCTGAAGCTTTACTGTCCATCAGCATATGCCCAATCATTCACGTATGGTGTGATGGAAGGATCGATGGATCCAAATACGCAAGAATCCAAACTAGTCAGATTAAACAGGTTAAATAAAAAGAGAAGGGTTGGCAATCAGCTATAATGGATGCCAATCACTCGTCTGCCGTGTTGCGACATCTTTAGCTACAGTGAAATGACTGTGCGTGCTATCTAGCTTAGCTATGCCCACGGTAATCTGCTATCTGTATGCATGGGCCTCGGGCAAGTGCTCCCGAGTGTGACGAAATGACAGGGAAGAAAAGTTTGCTCCGAAAACGCCAAAATAGTCGCTGTACTGTTCTGAAACTTACCGGGCTGACAATGGAAGCAAAAATGAGTTGATCGTGACACCGTAGTGTTTTTTTTTTAAAAAAATAGAACTCTTGGACATATAAAATTTTAATTTTAACTTTTTTTATAATCACAGAAGCAGTGGTAGATGACGTATGTTATCTGGTGAGCTCCCACGTTACACAATGTCTAAGATAGAGCTGTCCAATAGGCCGTGCCGGGCCAGCACAGCACGGGCCTGGACGTGGCACAGCTCATTTAGGCATGACCCGTTTAGGCACGACTAATAAACGGGTCGTGTCGTGTCGGTCCACGTGCCGAGGGCCGGGCCCAAGCACGGCCCGTGGCCGTGTCGGCCCAGGGCACGATTAAGGCTAAACGGGCTATGCCGTGCCGGCACGGCCCGTTTAGCCCGTGAAAATTTAAAAAATGCCAAAAATGTAGAAAATAGAGGAAAAATTGTAAACAAAAATACAAAAAAATTATAAAAACATAGACATTGTTAATCATCAAGATAATTATTTTTAATGATATAATAAGCTTTATTAACTTGTTAAATGACATATGGAGCCGGGCTATATGGAGCTTTATTAATTATAAATAATTATTAGCTTTATAAAAACGGCTATATGGAGCCGGACAGTGCCGTGCCGGTATGGCTCGTTTATGCCCGTTGCGTGCCTCCCGTGCCGTGCCGTGCTGACCTCTCGGCCCAGGCAGAACCCGGTCCGTCGTGCTGGCCACCTTTAGTCTGAGGCACCGCGGAGCAAACTAGCCAAACTCGGCAGCCAATGCATGCTTACACTAACGATGTTTAACTTAGGCATGCTTATACTGCGCATATATTAGTGCATGTGTTATGTCTTCTACCACGACCGCCTAGTGAGATATGTGCTCTGGAGCCTGCCCAGTATGGTAGGCCTCTAATAGACGCACACGCTCAACTTGCCATTTCGTGTGAGCTCAATAGGTGACACGTGTTGCCGGCTACCACTTTTACAAGTCACAGAAGGGATTAAAATTACAAATTTATACATTGAGATTAAATTCAAAAAAAATTGTTATAGTGCCACGTATGCGATATACTCGGCTGAAACAGTAGCTCCAAAGGCAAAAAAGAAAGTGATTACTTTACCATTGGGTTATTTTTTTCTTCGCTCACTTATTTTGGCAAATTAACGGTGATCGAGTGAGGAGGTGACAGATCAGACTAAGGATGCAGGCGAGGAGAGGTGACCGTGGAAGCAATGAAACGCAGGCAGCCAAAGAATATTGATTGCATTGATGAGGGTTCGATGAAGTACCCTGCTCTGCGATGACTGCTCTGTGATGCTCTGCTCGCTGATAGCATCGTTTCATCCCTTTCTCTGACAAGTTGGACAGCTACAGCAGATAAGCAAGAGGAGTGAGGTTTTTTCTTTCTTTCTTTTTTTTTCTTTTTCGAAGAGTGAGGTTGAAGTTGTATAATACCCCACTTACACAAGGTGAGCATAGAATAGATCGAGAGAAAAAAAAACCAGAACAGCAGGAGAGTTCAAAGCAATAAACATTTGGAGGGAGGAATCCGTCTAAATTTATAAGATATATTTTCTTTTGATATATAAATTTAAAAAAAATAACTATATTATATATAATTATTATTATCTGTAAGTACTATATTCAATATATACATATGAAGAATAATAAAGTAAAGATGTATATTTATTAAGGATATAAAAAGCATAACACTAATTTTATATTAAAATATAAAATATATTTTATATTTATAAATAAAATTATTTAAAAAACGACTTATAAGTTTGGATCGAGGGAGTATTAGGATTGAGACATCGAACCGTGTGAGGTGAAGTCAGCGGAGAACAGTGATTATGGTTTTAGGAGATCCTCGGCCGTCGGACCAAAAAAAAAGATGGTTCAGATCAGATGTTGCTACAGTACTATTTCTATATTACCTGCCGCAGGATCCGGTTTCCAAGTACCAGCCCCCTGCCCAATAATTGCTCGACTCTCCCTCGCAGCCTTGCTCTCCTCTCGCTCAGATAAATTAAATTAAATTAAATTATTGTGATTGATGATGGACTAGCACCGGTACTGGCAGGAGTACTACTAACATGGTGGTGGCAAATCAAGTCCAGGAGCAGAGAGGAGGAGAGCCTTGCCATGTGAATGTGACACATACATATATGATGATGGATTGAGGAGTGTGATGTAAGTAGCAAGCACCACTTGATTCTTTCTTTCTTCCTTGACGAGCAAACACGTCGTCGTCTTCCTCGTGGGAGAGAGAGAGATCACGAAGAAGATGGGGACAGGGTGGCGGAGGGCACTGTGCACGTCCGTCCGCCGAGACGACCATGACGCCGCCGCCAAGCGCCGCCCGCACGACGCGCCCAGCCCCCGGACGCCTGGCAAGCTTGGAGGATTCTTCTCTGGCATCGGCAGCGGTGGAAGCAACCCCTCCACGCCCACCCTCCGCTGCCGTACCAAGCCCCCGCCGCAGCCACAGGTCGGTCCGGAGGCTGCCGCCTCCGTGACCCCGCCCTCGGCGCCGGCGCCGGCCAAGAAGAGGATGCCGCTGCTGCAGGCGCTGTCGGCGCCATCGTCGCCCAGATCCCCATCCAGATTCGCGCTCTTCAAGGCCTCCATCCTCCCTACCAAGGTCTGTCTTTCTGTCTGTATCCTATCCTACTAATCCCAGTAGCGTCACACTCTCTCCATGGCTTCTTGAACGAAGAAACATGAAAAAAAAACGAATTTTCTCTCTCTCTTATCTCTTCCTTTGTTGTTGTCCAGTGCTGCAATGCAATGCAAAGGCAAATGTTGTTGCTTGTCTCTCTCTCTTGCCTTGGCCGCTGCTAATTGGTGATCCCCATTGCCATTGGAGAACAAATCAACCAATCATTACCCCCACCCTCTCTGTTTTGTCCTAATCCTCTTCCCCCTTTTCCTCTTCTCTCTTGAGATTCGATTCTCCTTGTAATAATTAACTAATTATTATAAGGCGGCAGCAGCAGCTTTCCGATCCTCCCTTTTGTTTTTGCTCGCCATCTTTCTTTCTTCTTTCTGATGATGAGATCGACTAGATCTGTCATTTCAGAGACAAATTACAATTCAGATCCACCACCAACCTTTTCCTCTCTTTTGTTTTATGGAGATCTCTCTCTTAAAGATAAATAGAGAGAGACATGGAGGAGAAAAAAAGAAGAAGAAGAGAATGATCTCGAAGGGAAGATAGTACTGGAAGTTGCAGTAGGACATGCAATTGTAAGAGAAAGCTGCTGCTCCTTTTAGGCTTTATGTCGAGTGAAAGAAACGAGAGGAAAGCTGGGTTGTGGAGCCTAGATAGAGCTAGGGGGAAAAAGATAGATCATCAGATCAGACCAGCTTTATCTTGATTTTGTACGATCACATCCCATCCTAATTCCCATTGCCACTGTCCAAAAAGAAGATCTTTTCCGCCTTCCAATGTTGTTTTCCTTTCTTCTTCTTTCTTTCATTTTCCATGATAAAATTGTGTTTTTGGAGTGGTGGATTGACGTTTCTGCAATGGCTATTGCGCGCAGGCTCGGTGCGGCGTGTGCTCTCACGGCGTCAAGAACGGCGGCAGCTCGGCGGTGTTCACGGCGGAGTGCTCCCACTCCTTCCACTTCCCCTGCATCGCCGCCCACGCCCGCTCCACCTTCTCCGGCGCCCTCTCCTGCCCCGTCTGCTCCGCCCCGTGGCGCCAGGCCCCCTTCCTCGCCTCCCTCCGCCTCCACTGCTCCTCCGTCCCCGCGGTCGCCATCGACGACAATGCCGAGAACCGCTCCCCCCACCACAAGCGCAGGATCTCCGATGACTCCGGCCGCAAGACGCCGCCCTCGTCCGGCGTCCCCAAGGTGTACGACGACGACGAGCCTCTCCTGGCGCCCAAGGCCGCCGCCGCCGCCAACGGTGGTTTCAACCCGATCCCGGAGGCCGACGAGGACGACGAGGTTGACGCGGGAAGGGAGGGCGAGTTCAGGGGCTTCTTCCCTCACCCGCCGCGGCCGAGGAGCGGGCTGGCGGTGACCGTGGCGCCGGAGGCTGCCCTGGTGTCGTCCGGCCGGAGGCATGGCAAGTACGTGGTGGCCGTGAAGGTGAAGGCGCCCGGGCTGCGGTCGTCGGCTTCGCGGCGCGCGCCCATTGACCTGGTGACCGTGCTGGACGTGAGCCAGGGCATGATGGGCGAGAAGCTGCAGACGCTGAAGCGAGGGATGCGGCTGGTCATCGCGTCGCTCGGCCCGGCCGACCGCCTCTCCATCGTCGCCTTCTCAGGAGCCGCTAAGCGCCTGCTGCCGTTGCGGCGGATGTCGAGGCAGGGGCAGCGGTCGGCGCGCCAGATCGTGGACCGGCTCGTGGTGTGCGCCGCCGCGCAGGGGCAGGAGCAGGCGCAGACTGCCTGCGTCGGCGACGCCCTTCGCAAGGCCACCAAGGTCCTCGAGGACCGCCGCGACCGCAACCTGGTCGCCACGGTGATGCTCTTATCGGACACGCAGCAGCAGCAGCAAGATCACCATACTCTCCGCCGCCCGCAAGCGGCTCCTCCGGCCACACGCTTCACCCACGTGGAGATCCCCATCGGGCCGGGAGGCGAGCCGGTGGTGGCCAAGGAGGAGCAAGGAGGAGCCCCCCCTGTGGAGCACGCCTTCGCGAAATGCCTCGGCGGCCTCGTCAGCGTCGTCATGCAGGAGGTGCACTTGGACCTCGCCTTCCCGACGGGGGAGATCACAGCGGTGTACTCCAGCGGACCCGGGCAGCAAGCCGTGGCCCTCGCCGGCGGAAACGGCGGCGCGGCGCTCGGTGTCCGGCTGGGCGAGATGTACGCGGAGGAGGAGCGGGAGCTGCTGGTGGAGCTGCGGGTGCCATTGGACGCGCAGCACAACCACCCGCACTCGCTGTCCGTAAGGTGCAGCTACCGCGACCCGGCCTCGCAGGACACTCTGCGCGGCGCCGAGCAGCCTCTGCTGCTGCCCCCTCTCCACGGCGGGAGCTCCTCGCGGCGCCTCCACGACCTGTTTGTGGCCACCCGTGCGGTCGCCGAGTCGCGGCGGCTGGCGGAGCTGAGCGACTTCGCGACGGCCATCCACCTGCTCTCGTCGGCGCGGACGCTGGTGCTGCAGTCGGCGCCGACGCAGCAGCAGCAGGACCTGATGGGCAGCCTGGACACGGAGCTGAGCGACATGCGGTGGCGGCGCAGCCAGCAGCAGCCGCTGACCCCGACGTCCAGGAGCAGGAGAGGGGAGGCGGAGACGCTCGTGGGGACACCGCGGGGGGAGCCGCTGACCCCGACGTCGGCGTGGCGGGCGGCGGAGCAGCTGGCGAAGGTGGCCATCATGCGCAAGTCGATGAACCGGGTGAGCGATCTGCACGGCTTCGAGAACGCGCGCTTCTGAACCAACCAACGGATTAGAAGCATGTAATGAGCTTGTTTTGTTTTCGTCTTCGTTTTCTGGAACGATGAGTCCCTGCCGGAGCGCGGCGGACGCCTAGAGTTATTTGTTACTAGTCAAGCAGGTGAAATAGGACATTCCTCTCTTCCTTCTTGTCAAGAGATTTTGCTTCCAAGCTTCTCTCCTCAGTTGGATTGATCAATGGTAATTGGTTCTTGTGTATCTTGTCTTCTCTCTCGCGCGCCTCCCGTGCCATTCCTGCACTTTTCTTTGGCCGATCGTTAGATCATTAGATGAACCCTAGTTGAATGAATCAAGGGGGGAGGCAAGACAGGGAATAAGGCAGGCACTGCTGTAGTTGCCTGTTGCCTGTTGCACCCTGAACCTGAAGAAGGGCTGTTCTGCTCAGTGTGCTGACTGGCGTGTGCAATCTTCAGTCTTGTGCATGGGGACAGGCAAGGGCTATAGCAGTATAGTGTACAGTATGATGCTCTGATCCTGACCTGAGCTCATCTTTTTTTTTACCAGTAGTTGCTGAGTGAGGCACACCAACCATCCCCATCATCATCAACACAACAAGAGTCCAACAGTGAGGTGAAATGAGAAGGGAGGGGGTGATTCATGCATCTCCTTTGCATTTGCCTTGCTGGGTTGATGCTTGATAGTTTGGTGTGGGGTTGCAGTTGCATCATCTCTCTCTCTTCTCTCTCGCATTAGGAGAGGGGGAATATAGGAGCAGTGGACTGATTGCTGGGAACAAGTGATGTCCGTCGTCCCATTGCAGAACAGTGCTGCTCATCCCATCGTTCCCCTGTCTGCCCCATCCCATCAGTTCTTTCTTCTACTCTTTCATCTCGACGCGACGAACCAAAGCACAGTCGCTGTTCTCTTTGTTTTCAGAGAGTGTCCCTGTTCTGTTCTGACAAAGCCGTTAGCAGTGTAAATTACTGTAATGGTATCGGCCGTATCTGCACTGCAGCACTGTTTTAGGGATGGAACGGGCATGTAATATATTGAATGGTGCCTGACGTATCCCGTCCATTGTCTACATTGCAGGGAACAAGATCGTATACTCCGTATGAAAAGAAAACATATGCGCAGTGTACTTATCCGTACAAAAAAAAGTTCACTTTTTAACCTGGATTGACCTCAAAATCAAACTTGAACTCTAAAATCGTTTATTTTACGATCTCAAACTCTTAAAACTGTCTAAAACATAACCTTATTCTAAACCATAAACCACAGTGATTTTCCATAATATGATGTCGGAATGAGATGTATTGGGTTGACTTGGATGCTATTACCATGTGAGTACCAAGGAGAGAAGACGAATGGAATAGTTTACAGGTTAATATGTGAGCGCGCGCTTTTTAAACTATTTGTACAGGAGGTTGTAAACTGGCAGATCATGGATTCGATGGAGATAGCTCTCTCTCCAGCTGCAACTTTGTTGCTTCCAGCACGTCCTGGATTGGGGATTTATCATTAGTTGCTCATCACTAGTCCAAATCAACATCACAGAAAATGTTCTGAGGAAAAGAATATATATATATATATATATATATATATATATATATATATATATATATATATATATATATATATATATATATATATATATATATATCGTACTTTGAAGTGCATATAAGAGGCAAGCATTGCTAGCCACTGAGCATCCATCATCTCGAAAGCTATACATTATAGGACGTCAAATGCCTCTTCATGTTCTAAGGCGCAGAATGACAAGGCATAAGTGTTTTCAAGCATTACATTAGATAGCAATCCAAAATTCAAAGATTTCATAAAAGAGCACTGCTCACCTGACAACACTCTGATAAAGTTAATCCCTGGCAAAGATTTCGGTCGTGCTGAGCAGCCGAAGATGAAAAGGAGAAAAAATGAAAAGGGGCGCATCAATGATAGCTTGGTCTTGGGGCATTGTCTTGCTCCAACCGATTTAAGTCTTTGGCTTCTCGCTTTCTGCTTCTAAAAATTAGAAGTCATTTGGAACACATCAACTTCCTAATTTCAACTTATTTTGCACTTTGTTTTTTTTTTGCCTTTTTATTTTTTCTCTCTTATTTTTTTGTATTGTCCGTGATGATATAATGGTGTTTTTTATTTTTTAATTAAATGACTCAGAAAAAGCTAATAATCACTGCAGTGTAATTTTAACCACTATAATGTAATTTCAGTTAGAAGTCAAAAGCTGACAGCCGGTTGGAGCGGCCCAACTTGTCTGAACGAAGAAATGCCAGTGGAGCTACTACCAATTATCGAACCAGCGACAATCCAGTAGTTGCATTCAAAGGTACATGAACAATCAAATAAAAATTAAGCCTTTGTTTATCAAAGAAGAAAATTATAATTTTTAGTCCTCAACTCAATTATTGTGGTGAGGCCTACTGATTCTGTATGCAGATAATAATAGCATAGCAGGGCCACTCTAATCACAACACAGTTAAGACTGCTGGGCATCAGCAAGCAGTTAGCACCAGCTGTATGTGTGTATTAAAATGCTTATGATGAAATGGTCACAAGCATATCAAAATATTCCTTATAGTGCGAACAAAGAAAAACTAAAATATTATTAATGAAGGCCAGTACCTGTACGGATGAGGCACATGGTACCAATACTGATGCAATATAGATAGTCTACAGGTTAATCAACATGTATGAGACATTAACACCTGCGACAGCAAAGGGGTACTCCCATGTGGCTCGCATTCCTTCTTGTTTGAGTAACAACCATAGCATATATGTCAGTATGACAGACAGGAGTACAAGGCCACACTTTCTCACTACATAAGGAGTTAGTTTACAAGATGAACTTCTTCTTTCTCGATTACTGACACAAAAAAGGACATACCGGGTATGTTCTTGCAAAATAAATAAAGGATTCTCAAGTGAAACAAACCCACAGCCCCTGAAAGTCAAAACCAGACCATACTGTCGAAACTCTTTTCAGGAAGACATAGACGAGTTTGTACACTCTACCAACAGTTGATTTTGTGAGTTTTAAGAAAGAAAGAGTATTTTGTTTATACATAAACTAATTAGGGAACCAAAGAACACAGAAAACATACTCCACGAACAGACAAATCTATCATACAGCTAGAGCTAGAGTAGAAATACCTGAAATCTGTCGATGGGTTTGGGCCCTGCCACCCCATATCTTTCCACTGTTCTGAAACCAAGCTAGTGACCTCTGTATCAGGAGAGGAAGCATTCCAAAGGGCGCAGGGAAATCATTAGTTACTTTAGCAGTTTAGCTGAGTTCCTTCCGTAGGTCCCTTCCATTCTGACATCAAGATCAGCATACTTGTTTTATGAATAGAGTATAATACTAGTTGGGCGCTAAAGGATAAGACGAAACCTCCAAGAAATCTATATCATAAGATATCTAAAATGGGGTGGATCTATGTCATTTGTTATTGAGTATGGTGACTTATATCGTACTCTTGTAGGATTTAAAAAAATATACTATAATGAGTCATAGAAGAATCCTAATAAGATTAAGATTCTTACTTTCTTTTGAAATAGGATTCATACTTTACTTCGAAGGAAGGCTAAAGGAGACAATATAAAGCTATGAGGGGGTGGTCATGGAGAATGTAAGCAACAAAGTAAAGAAGCCACTCATCCAAAACTAGAGATGCACGAGAGGATTAAAGATTAAGTTATTCTTTAGTACTATATTTTTGTATAGAGAAAGAATCCAAAATTCTTAAACGATTCAAGAGAGTACTCTCTTCATCAAATCTTCTCTCTCATCGTGGTTGCTTCAACGTCATTATTTTAGTTCTCCCTACAAGCTTCATCTTATTGGTTTATGACATCGTACACGCTCATTCTGTATACGCTCATGCTGCCTCTGTCGGTCACTCAATCCGTTGGCCTCTTCCTCAACATCAGCCAACACCATCGTGTTATGGAGCATGAAGTTGAAGGAGTTTGAACCAGAGTTTGGTCGAAGGAGTCGGCCCTTTCGGCGACCAAATCAACGGTTCCTTGGATCCGAATGGGCCATGTGAAAAATGGCTAGGGCCCAGCCCATGTAATAGCAGTAGACTTAGTCCATTGCTGAGGTAGAAGTCTATTAAGGTGGTGTTGTGTGTGTAAGAGGGCTTCGTCCTCGACCGCTATCTTTAATCCTCTCGTGGTGATGTGTGTAAGAGGGCAAAGGAATAGATAGCTTGGAGATGTGAGGTCGCCGTCGTGGTGATTCCTCCTTTTTTGTTGTCGTGGAGATGTGAGTAGTGTCCGATTTTTTTACCATTCATCGTACGTACGCGGTATAGCAATTCCCCTTTTTTTTAATCAAGCAAAGAAATAAGAAAAGTTTCTTGATCTCTCCCTCTTCCTCAACTGTGTCTTAGAGCTTTGGTGGCGACATGATCGGCCGATCAAATGCGGATGTCTTATCCTCGGTCCTCAGATCTGTATCCAACCAATGCCCTAGTTCATGCGCAGCGTTCTTTTCAGAAGGTAAAATTGATTCCACCATTTATGACAGTATCAAAATACGAAACTAAACATCAACAAGGAATGTTATATTTGTCTAAGCTTTTGGGCTAGAGCATTACTTTGAAATTACGAAACACGAATATTTTATACTAGGTATTATCTCTTGTAGCTCGCTCTCGTTCTCTCTCAATGGGTGTGCGGCTAAGGTGGGGGGGATGGATGAATCAATGGATTAAGCTAGCAGTGCATGGCGAGGGGAAGGGTGGGGAGAGGGTGGCAATCCGATGAAATGGTACATAGATTTCTGTACATAGCCACACATTAGTGATTGAATGAGTAAGATAGTCTCTGATCACCGAAAGGAAATTCAATGCAACGTGTTTCTCCATTAGAAACTATGGGAAAATTGTGCCACAACACAATGTTGTAGTTGTGGCTATTCAATTCGTCCTCTTATTTCTCTCTCACCATGGCCTAATTGTCTGCAAATGTTAATACCGAAAGAAGATACAAATGTTCCTTTCGTTTCCTGGATGTATTCTTGGGCCTTGGCCCTCCTCTTGCTCCTCTTCCCCATTCGTTCC
This sequence comes from Melocanna baccifera, assembly GCA_036346265.1. NCBI lineage: Eukaryota > Viridiplantae > Streptophyta > Magnoliopsida > Poales > Poaceae > Melocanna > Melocanna baccifera. The sequence continues at coordinate 328,361 of CM070687.1, read as the reverse complement.
TTCCTTTCGAAACACTCCACTAAACGCTACCATGAGGCCTGGGCCTTCCTCGGCAAATGCACTGGGCAACAGGCCCAATTTTAAAGTTTTCGTAGCAATGTCTAGGAGGAGAGAGACTGCATTAAACAGTGTTTCATATCGAGGTAACTACTGTTGTATGCATTATGAGCTAATCTCCATTATTACAACTTTGTGGCCTACATTGCAATTAACCTCGTCTACACCTGGTGCACCTCGTGCTGAGTGGCACATCCAAGCCACTGATAAATTGTCCAGGGAAAAATGTTTTTAACTTGTGGTAATAACATTTCTTGATAGCAACTGCACGTTTAACATGTACGTTTTTTCGCCCAAACTTGCACGTTTCAACATGTACGTTTTATCATGTTACTCTATAGCTTCAGTAAAAACAAATTATATGATAATCTCAACCTGGAACTGCATATTAAAATGACAGATTATGGTTCAAATGGTTAGCGTCGCTAAAGTTCTGATCACAAAGTGAGAGCTGGCAAAACCACTACCTCACTGCTCCGACAGTTGCAAAGATTGTAGCACTGCTTTTCTACAAGTGCACCTCGCAGTGCATATTGCAAAATGGATATATCACCGATCACATCAAAAATGAAACAAATAAGGACAGATGGCACCTATAAGAAGCAAGAAACTAAGCAAAACCTTGCCGTGTAAAGTGAGAATTGTTGCATGATTATATTTCACAATTGTATTCTGGGGGATAGGATCTGGCACCATAGCATTTAGTTAAGAATGAAAGCATAAAAATCAACCAAATAATTCTTACATTGAGTGGAAAATGCTCTGATACATATGGATATGGCAGCAAAAGTGGCTGAAACAGATAGGCTATTAATATAAGTTTTTTTCGGAAGTTTTCCAGTTTTCTGAGCAAGATTTGGATCCCACAATTCCATTACTCGTAAGCACTCAGCCACTAGGCCATTATCAGAGTAAACTTGGATGAAAGAATTCGCATTAGGAGAGCTATATTACATTTAACAGGGTACAACCTACCGGATGATACATTGCTGCAGACCGCAGTTTACAAACCATGCGAATTTTCTTTACCAATATTTCTCACCTATATGCTACAGTAATATAGTACGGTGTTTTATGTATAGGTTTCGTGCTTGTAAGATTTTACAAGTAAACATGTAGCATGAATCCTTGCAAGCACATAACTATATACTGTTCATTTTCTATACTTGAAACAGTAGCAAACATGCTGCAGAAGATTACCTCGACACAGTAGTGCCATCGTTGTCAGGTGAGTTTGCCAGAACTAGCCAAAACTCATGAAACTTTGGTTGAAAGTTGAAACTTATTGAAGACTATGGAATCCGAACTTTGGTTGAAACTTACTATGAAACAGAAAATGTCGGAACACTAGCTTGTTGGCGCCTGATGTCATGCCCAGGTCATCGGGACGCTCACGGCTGGGCTGTTGCTTTATAATTTCAGCTGGATCGTCGCTGTGTCTGTGCAAGCGATCACCAAACGCCAAAGGGATTCATAAAGAAAAAGGGCAATGAGTCACACCAACTTCATCGATCACTGTCCGCTAATTAACATACACTAAGTGATTAGGTGTTCTTAGCAATATATTTATTTATATTTAAAATTCATTACGACAATTTTATCTACCTAAAATCATGGTGAACTGTCGCTCTACAAAACATAGTTTTCCATGTTTTGCATTTCATAGTTTATGTACTTTATATATATGGTACATACGACATCGCTATCCTACTAGTGCGCCTCGCGACATACGCAAGCATTAAGCCAACCTAGACATCGGCCAAAAACAGAAAGCCCACTCGAATACTTTCTCAGTCTGCTCTTTCTCCCCCATTCATTCCAGCCGGGCGCACTTTTGAGTTCGAATTGAAAGTGAAAGTTTGTTAAAATTGGACTTGAAAGTTCGATTTCTCCATGAATAAAGGATGGCGGCAGCAGTGGCGAGTGGTGAGGAGGGAGGTGGGAGCGGCGGTGAGTTGAAGATGGCGGCGAGCAGTGAGGAGGGGAGCAGTGTAACAACCCATTTTGGGGTTTTCAAATTTCTGTGAATTAAAATTTCAAAAGTCGATTTTGATTTCAATTTGTACTTCCCAAAATTTGCTTAAATTTCAAAATTTCAAACTGTAAATCTTTCCTTCGGCCGGCTCAGCCCAATCTCTACCCTCTCCCTACCCAGCCAGCCCCTTAGCTCGGCCTGCCCCAGCTGCACCGCCCGCAGCTTCCCCATGTGCCCGGCCCCTCCCCACCGCGCCCGTGCTCACCTCGCCCTGCGCCTCCCTCCTAGCGCCCCCTATTACCCTTCTCTTTCCCCTAAGTGCGCACCCGGGACCCCCTCCTTTTCTCCCCTCTCCGTGCGGCACGCCGCTCCGACCCACCACTGTCGCTCTGCTTTGCCCCGCACGCCCACCCTTCCCCTGGTCGTGCTGACCGCACCCCTCCCCTCCCACCTACCCAGCGCGCTAGTCCCCCCCGCCTCTGTGTTGCGTTGTGCGCCAACTGCTCCCTCTACGGCCACCGCCCGGGCCATCATGGCGCCAACGATCATCTCTCCTCTCTCATGGCTATAAAAGGCGTGAACCTCCTCTCTTCCCCAATCGCCCCTCCTCACCTTCTTTTGTGCCTAAGCTACCACCTTCTTCCCTTCCGGCTGGAGCGCCACCACCGAGCCATCTTGGACTCCGTGGCACCTCAGGCCAATTCCGCATGCAAGGAGCGCCACACGAACTCCCCCGAGGCTACCCCGACCATCGCCCAGCTTCCTTTTCCCCTACAGCGAGCTTGCAACGTTGTTCACCCCGTCGCTAACCCGACCAACACCGCTAGCCTTATCCACTTGCCCCCAAGCTCCACCTTCCCTCTCTGTGAATTCACCTTGCTCCCCAGTAGCTCCGGCAGCAAGGAATTTGTTTCTAATACCCTAGAGCGTTGTGGTGCCATGGCTGGTTCTTCGCTGCCGTTTGGCCTCGCCGTCGATTGCCCTAGAGGCTATTTTGACCCACGCCACCCCGCATGGAGGCTCACGCTGGGCCAAACATCCCGTTTTGACCATCATCTCTAGCCGCCACCTTCCCACTCGCCGCCGGTGAGCTCCGCTTTCCTTTGGCCAAGGGAGAAGCTCCTGTAGTGGCGCTATTAATGGTTAATCATGTTTTGATTCGTAGCTAATGACTGTGGTTAAAATGGGTTAGTTAATTGCCGGCCAGTGGGCCCCATACCAGTTTTATCTTGTTAAGTGGCCGACATGTGGGCCCCTTGGCCATTTAAAATTCATTTAAACCATCTTTTATTAGTTAGACTCTTGACATGCGGACCCCAAGTACTGTTTGCACAGTAAAAGGCCCCACATGTCAGCCTTAGGCCCTTTTTCCTTTAAAAAAATAAATTAAAAGGTTGTGGGCCCCGGTTGTTAGCCTCTCTAGCTTTTTTGAATAAAAATTAATTCAAAATTTAATTTGAAAAGGTGGGCCCCACTTGTCAAAGAGATGATTTCTCCCTCTATTTATTTTTAGATTTAATCCAAATTTAAACTTTGAAGAGTCCGTCCTCTCTCATTTTAACTCCAAATTTGATGAAACTTATTTCTAAATTTTTTAAATTAAATATATATTTAATGGTGCCATTTTTATTCAATTTGGGTTTTATTTGAATTATTTGTTTTATTTATTGCTTTCTTGTTGCTTGTTTTTCGACGCAACCGTTTGAATAGAGTACGAAGGCGCAAAAGAGCCCCAAATCGAGCAAGCCCAGGAGTTTCAAGACCAACCTACTTTTGAGTCAAATGAGTTAATATTTTGATCATATTTACCCTATATTTTAAACAAATTTATGTTTATTTAAATTAACAAATTGCATACTTAATTTATTATGTAAATGTATGTCAATCCCAAAGATAGTTACATGCCTACTTGATAATGTAGTAATATTATTATATCATCCTTGACATTTAAATTACATGATCCTTATCACTCTAGATACTAATGGTAACCTTACTAGTTATAAGTCGTACTTAAGTGCCATACTAGTCTTAAGTATTAGAGTATTAGTTTGCCCTAATCATCATTTTTCAAACATGAAAATTAGATGGCTCGTATTTTGGGATAACTTAGTTTTTGCTCCTCAAAATCCTAAAACTTGTTGTTACCATATCTGACGGATGGCATAATGGCTGGTGCGGATGTAGCATGATAAATTATGGATTGTGGTATGTATCGTCTAGATAAATTAAGAACTTAATTCTGTGATGACCTCTCAATGTAAAATAGTACAATCACAAGTCTATAATGGTCATGACCTAGCTAAATAATTTGTATCTATTAGTGCGAGTTGCACCATTGGTGTGACTCACGAGTCGTATCGCTGATTTTAAGTTGTCGTGGGCACGGGTTGTGACACTGGTGTAAGCCACCGTGTGGTATAAGAGGGGGTCTGAGTGTGACGGACGTAACCACTCTCAAATGAAACCTTAGTAGGTGTAGCTTTCACTGGGAGATGCACTGTAAAGGCTTTATAATGATCTCCTTGATTTACATGTCTAAGAAAATATGTAAAACATAGCAAATTGATTATCTCTTATGGGTAATGTGTATAGTTTCTTCAGAGTATAAAGTGCTCAAATAGCCGTGTCCACGGTCAAGGGTGGGCATGTAAACTTACTCGAATTAGTTTCTATTTCAAAAAAACCTTTGTGGATGAGATGAAAACTCGTCGGGTGGATGTAACTTTGAATTTGGTTTTTCCTTTCCTGTAAAAATTTTTTGGTTTTTTTCTAGGTGGACGTAACCCAGTGTTGCTAATTGGGTGGACATAACCCTAATGCTCAAAAATAAGCATACAATGGATGGAACCATGTAATAGGTGGATGGAACCTACACCACTATAAATATTACACATTCTCACTCGCATTAATAAAATATGATTAGGATAAAATGCTAAGTTATAAGAGTTTCTAACTATTGTAATTAGATTGCCTTTAGCAAATAAAAGAATCTGAGCCTTCCTTATTAAAGCCTTGTATATATAAATACTTGTATTTCTGTGTGTTGGCTCGCAGAACACTGTGGATTGTGCTCACCCTCGCTCTCGAAATCCTTCAGAGCTAGTGGATCAAGGTCACTACGCCTACTACGAAGATCAAGGAGTTGATGGTGAAGAAAGCGGTAGAGATTAGATTATGTTCTAGTAGTCTAGATCTCACCCTAGTTTGGCCGACCAAGCTGATGTTTGTGTGCACCATTATTGTTCAAATGTTTGGTTAATATCAGTCGCACACATGTCTTCCCAGTCGCTTGCCTCTAGCGAGATGTGCCTCCCTTTTTGCTTTCACTATTATTTCTGCTTTTGTGTACTATAATCATCTGGCCTGAATGGCCCTAATGTAAATCTCGACCCAACGTAGTCTATTCTAAACTCCGATATGTTGCAATATTAATGCATAGTATGGTTTATATCGTGTATGAAATGATTTAGCAATATATCTGTGAGCACTATCTACGGATCTAAGGAATAGTGCAGTGGTTTCACAGAGAATTCTAAATTGGCTAAATCCAGGTCCAACATGCAGCGAGGAGGGTGGGAGGCATAGGCAAAGGAGGAGGCAGAGGGGGACGGAGATGGCGGTGAGAGGAACGACAAGTTGGTCCGAAGATGCGAGACGCGTATGCGTAGAATCGCAATATAATGGGATCAAGAAACTCCTTCATGTGACTTGCATGGGAAAGGGTGCCACATTTGATGTGGTCAACCCGCCATGTGAACGCTCTAGTCCTCCATGGTGTTTTTGGACCTAAGTGATCTACTTAAATAAGTTCGAGAACCAAGATATATACTTGGGCATTCTCAATGGGTAGTTTCCATGGCAATGTCTATAAAAAGGGAGTATATATTAAATAAGTGTTTAAATACAACTATCCCAATAGATAGTGTCTATGTGTTTTATTTCAATATCATAATAGTTGCATGTATTATGATCTACTCTATCTTTTAATCTTGTAGGCTACAAAACGTGCTTCATAAAAGACTAGGCCGAAGATCCGGACAAGCACATAAAATCCAGTTGGACACACAAAACATGTGCCATGAACATCCAATTCATGCCAGTGGGGTTTTTTCTAGTGTTCATCTATCTTAGTCCTCTAAAAAAGGTGAGATCTTACATGAGACATTGCTCTCACCTCTCTCCTCCTTAAATATGTTTCCACATTATATTTTTGCTTATGTGGCTGGCTAATTAAAGCTATGGGCATCAGCTGATGCATGTGGAGCATTGGGAGTGCCCTTAGAGACTTTAAGGGCCTAGTTGACCGGTTAGAACAAGTTTAGAGACATACAATGTATTTTACTCTATTAAATAGCATAGTATTACTACTCAACCTCTTTTACATAGATCGAAACTTGTGTGTCATTAACGATGTGTGGAAGCTGCTACTCCCTCTAATCACAAAAACATATAGTTTTGACACCGATATGATCCCTAAAACGTAACTTGACTACTAATTTATATTATAATATATTTATGAAATTATATTATATTTATAATATTATGAAAGTATTTTTTGAGAAAAATCTACATATGGATTCCATATATCCAACCTAAATATTTAAAAAGGTATTGATAGCCAGACTTTTGAAAGTTTTACTACATGTATTAAAGGGGCGTTCGGAATAGCATTGGCTTATGACTTTTTTTACTGTAGCTGACTTATTTTTTACTGTAACTAAGTTAGCTTATTTGGCATAATTAAATTTAAAAAATTTAAAAATAGAAAAAATATGTTAGCCCATCACGGACAATGTAAAGGAATACGAGAAAAAAAGAAAAGGCAAAAAAGCCCAAAAAATTAAAAAAACCAGAAAAAGACGAAATTACTGAATAATGAAAAAAAACAGAAACCAGAAGCGAAAACTGATTTTAAGCCAAAATAAGCGGGGCCTTAAGACATGTTTTTTAAAAAGTTATCAATAGCCAGAATTTTGAAAGTTTTACTGCACGTATCACAATTAGACATGTTTTTTGACCGGAGGGAGTACTTGTAATGCCAGCTTGATTGCAATGAAACTACAAACACATACGTTATTTATTAATGATCGAAAGTCATTAGAAAAAGCAATCATCAGTTTCAATGACACTTGGAAGATGACTTCATACCTAATTCCTGTCTGTTGCAAGATTACCCAACACCAATCGCTTTCGGGCAAACTTAATGTTAAATCCAACAGCACCTGCTACTCTCATTAAAAGACATGGCTCAAGGGGTTGACTTTGAGCTACTGGATACTCCCTCCGATCTGTCGAGTTTTATAAGGCATCCACGCATTTTCAGATTCAAATGTTGTAGTGTTGGTCAATGATTAATTTAACAATATATAGGTTTAGTGACACAAAAGTGATATCATTGGCTAGATTCATGTTTGAAAGTACTTTGATATGATCATGATAGAGTATTGCATGGACTAGAAAAAGTTCTGTATTATCCCATTTTCTGATATGTGGTGAAGTCTTATGTGTAATACCAGCAATGTAAAAATATTAAGAAACTAATTAAGAAGTAATAAATGATATATAAGGGATGCCAATTTGATATGTAAATATCATTTTCGAGCATAGAGATGACAATTGGACTGTGACATCAGACCAAGATCCTGTCCATCGGAAGATCACTCAACGCCAATTGCTTTCAGACAACATTGATTTTAACTCCAACTACTCCTATGGTAACTTGGTGATGACGAACATGTTTAAAGGGTTGTTGGCTCTTTTCTTGCGATTACAAGAAAAAACAAATATGCACATACGTCCTCATGCACGCACACCGTAAGCACATACACTCCTAGAAAACACAGAGGCCACAGATAAGTTCACAACTTGCTAAAGGGTGGGGTTTTTTGGCTGAGGTTTATGGTTGTGGTTTTTGAATTATAACCTATTTGTGAGAGACAGTACACAGAGAAAAATAGTTGTATGCGATTTTAACCGATACAGCTGAATCCGGTACAATTTATATTACAATTTACCTGTAAACCCTGTCTTAAAAAATGTACCGTTGTACAACAAGTTTGAATTAATTTGTTTTGTGGTGAACATGCTCTGTGTGTGTGTCTGTCTCGTTCATGTTTGAATTATTTTGTTTTGTAGACAGTGTATCTGTCCATTCGTGACGCGAGGTGAGATGTATTGTACGCACAAATATATATATAGATAGAGAGTAGGTGCTCGTTCTTATGGTGCAATCCTGATGTATTCAAACTAAAAAAATTATAAAAAGTTCTAAAAAAATTTTAGATGTACTAATGGTTTACTCTACATATATATAAAATTTTAAATTCAAATTTATTCTATGTTAAAAGTACAAAAAAAGACAAGTCTAACAAATTTGTCAAAATGTCCTTTTTTTGTATTCTTAACATAGAGTAAATTTGAATTTAAAATTTTATATATATGTGGAGTAAATTATAAAGTACATTAAAAAAAATTTATGACTTTTTTAGTTTGAGACGGTAATTGCACTGTAAGGATGAGTGAATAGTGTATATATATATATATATATATATATATATATATATATATATATATATATATATATATATGTATGTAGTTCATATTTGTGTCGTGAAAACGGTATCAGTAGGTATGAGATATACCGTACGCATGCAGCTCAACCTAATCCTGAATACGCATGCCGCTCAACCTAATCCTGAGTACAGTACGAATGCAGCTCACCTAAAAAACTGACGTGGATTGCTCATGTCTTACATTAGTCAAAAGTAGTTGGAAAGTCGCACGGTCGAGTTGACCGGAAGCATCTTAGGGCCTATTAGGATTCTATGATTTTTAGAGAAATTTTGAAGGAACCCAATTCTAATTCTATAGAGAATTTTTATATATAGCCCCTTAGAACAAAAGGTTATGCTCATAGGTCCTGTGGAAAATTTGGAGGAATACCAACATGAGGTTTAAAAAAATTCCTTTGTAGTTTGCATGCATCCTCTCTCTCGCACCTAGGGCTGTGCATTTTGTAACCGAACCGAAAAAATCGGACCAAAAAACCGAACCGGTTAACTCGGTTTGACCGGTTTTTGGTATTCGGTTCGGTTATCAGATTTATGAGTTTTTTTAGTTCGATTTTTTCGGGAAAAACCGGTTAAAAACCAAAAAAACCGAACCAGTACAAGTTGAGTGTATGTTAGTAGTATATGTATTATACTTTGGTAAATATGTATTATACTTCGGTATATGTAGTATATGTTAGTAGTATATGTATTATATGTTACTCCTATCGGTTTTTGCTGGCTAGTAGTATATGTATTATCGTCTACTCATCTCGCTAGTCGCTATATCGTTAGCAATTCACGTTAACTTTGGTAAATACGGTATTTACCGATACCGCACCGAAATAAATTGGGATTTACCAAAACCGAACCGTATTTCTAAAATACCGTATATAACCGAATTACTAACACCGTATTTACCGTACATACCGTATAAACCGAAAAAACCGAATGCACAGCCCTAGTCGCACCAAATTCCCGCAAAATTTCCTTTGAAGCATCCAAGCATACACCTCTTCTGAATCACTCGTCTGTTTTGTGTTCATGTAGGATTGCACTAGCATTTTTATATAATATCTGTGTTTTCCTATGCCTGCATTTTTTTTATTCCACGCATTCCAAAGAAGCCCTTAGACATCTAGTGGCAGTGGAGCACAATTAAGGAATAAATCTATTTAACTCCTCTAAAATCTTACGATAGTCTAAGTTTCAATATTTAACTGTAAAATTGGATGTTTTGTCCCTTTAAGTATCAATATTGTTTATTTTACCCCCTAAAGACCGATTAAAGCTAGTTTTAGCTGTTGTAGCACCTATTTGATGCCAACATGGAAGCAATTTTGATATATGAGCTTCTTTCGATGACATAGCAACCTTGTTAGCATGATCACTATAGTGGGCTCACCCGTCAACCCGAAGCTCTCCTTCTCTTCCTCTTCTTCCTTCTCTTCCCTCCATCTCATCTAAAGCTCCTGCCCATGGCCTCCTCCTTCCTTCTCCTCTCCCCTCGCCTCCCATCCGCTGTGGCCACAGCCTCCACCTTCCTCCGCCTAGCCGCCTCCCTCCTCTACCCCTCATCCCTTGATTCATCTTCCTCCTCCTCAATCACACATCTCTATCTCTCTATAGATCCTCCCCACGGGCAGCATCTTCACGAGGGCCTCCGGTAAGAAGGTCCGCCTCACTGCCAAGGGTGGCGGCTTCGTCGACAATGGCAAAGGCCACTCCCGTGGCTTCCACAGCTGTTACATGAGGACCATGGCCCGTGTGTAGGGCACGACAGAGGAGAACATCGCAACCAGCCTGACTGGAGCAAAAGGGTAGACCTCTTTGTGAAGAATATGCGCAAGCTCACCAGCATCAAGGTTCGGGAGTTCTAGGCTGGCTCCGGCGAGTTTAGGACGCAGAGGTGGTGAGACCTCCCAAGTATGTTCGCATCACATCATGTTCCCACTTACAAAATTCATTTCCCCTCAATCAATTTCAGGGAAACGTTGTGGGGTCAACGGGAACACCGTCGTCTTCCTCAACTCCAGCCATACCTCGTCGCCACACCACGCTACAGGAGTCCCATGTCACGCTGAGTTCCTATCTCTATCTGTTCACGTTACCAGAACTGCCCCATCTATACTCTTTGTTCCTCCACTCAGCTGTCGTCATTCGCCGGTGTTGAACCGTCATCACTGCATCCATCCTTTCTTGCCGTTGCTGCAACACCTTCATGCGTAAAATCAGCCAACCAACACCACTGTCCTATCACCTGCACCCTTGGTGAGTTCACCAGAAGAGGAGAGTACTGAGGAAAAAGAAGAGGGGGGAGGAGGAAGAAGATCAGGAGAAAGAAGATGGTGGCTTATGAGGATGACATGTGTGGCCATCAATTTTTGAGGATGATTAGGAGGTGATTCAGCACTGGCTGTGAGTACAGTTGTCCACATGGCAAGGGAGGGGACTTGAGCTGGCTTCGGCCCAGCCCAACCCAAGCCATTCCTTTGTAAAAAAGAGGGAGCCAGGAAGGGGAGGTAGCCAAATCGGCTTTTGCTCCCACCTCCCCCATGCTCTCGCTACCGCTGCCTCTTACATGCACGCCCTGTCGTCACTCCTTCTCCTCGCGCGCACGCCACCACCGACTAGCCATCGGCGCTGCCGCTCCGGCTGCACCTCGCCATCCTAGCCCCCTGCTGCTTGCGCGCGCTGCCGTCGCCCAGCGCCGTCTCTACTCGCGTGACTCCGTTGGGCGCTGCAGCTCATCGCCCTCTGCCCGCCGTCGTATGCTGCTGCCGCTCGCGTGTGCACCGACCGTGAGGGAGGGAGGAGGGAGGAAGAGAGGGAGAGGAGGAGGTAGCTGACCAAGGTAGTGAGGAGAGCCGGTGGTGAATTGAAGGAAATAGAGGAAGGCACCATCGGCCGTGATGGAAAGAAAGAGGGAAGAGAGAAAAGCCAGCATGAAGAAAAAAAAGAAAAGCGAAGAAAGAAAAAGGAAGAGGGAAGGAAAAGGAAAAAAGGGAAGCCTGATCTAGCATTGGAGTTGCCAGATCCGACTAAAGGACGACAGATCATGCCCCGATTCAATCGTTCGGGGTTTAGGGTAATGCCTAAAAACCCTCTCTCCCGTTTATTTATCGACTTTGGAATTGACTCGGGTAGCCATTAGAACATCGTCTTTTTAATATGGGTGCTTAGACGGTGAAATTGGTACTGCCATTGTTGATCTGGTAGGTCCGTGGCAGGGGATGGAAAGAGAGAGAGAGAGAGAGAGAAAGGATAGAGAGAAAGGTATTAAGAGAAAGCTCCAAGTGAAATATATCTCCGTTGCCTTATGCGCTGCTTGGGGCCTGGTATGTCCGTCCGGTGAAGGGGCCATGGTGCACCGTGCACCTTTAGCGCCAAGCTTCGAAAAAGTGACTGTGGATGGTGTGCATGCCAATTTCGAGGTTGTCCTGCTACCGAAGCCCCCCAACGACGAGATCGTGACTTTAGGGCAAGTCATTGGAACCTTCATCCAGTGGCCTAAAAGAGACATCTGCCTGGAGGCTTCTTCACCGGTGGCAGGTCCACAAGGGCAATACGAATCAGAGCTACTTGCACTGATGCCATCTCCACAAGGTCTATCTCCACCACCGCTACCTATACCGGTGATGAGTCTATGGGAGCTATTCTCAGTGCAACAACTTGCACCGGTGCTACCTTTACAGTCGACCTACAGCCGAGGTAGCAAAGACAGCCGAGGCGATGATGATATCTCGTACCTGCTATTGGCCCGCAAATTCGTGCTTCGCGAGGCGATGATCGACCCGGTGAAGCGCCTCCTATTCCTACCAATTAGTTGCAAGCAATTACATATTTGGTATATGGAACAATCCAATAAGCCAGAGGGAGAACGACGCTCAGGTATCACTGTCAAATTCAGGCTGCATCATTTCCAGCACGAATTTCAAGATGGTGTCTTCGTGGTGACCTTCGAGGATTTATTTGATCTTTTCTTGCACAACGCTCTCGACACCTCACTCGTTCGATGCTGGACGATGTACATGTGTACAATAACAGTCTCTGTTCATGTCATACCGATAAATGTCATATATAATTTGTTGCTTTCGTGTGTGTATATATAGATACATGGTGATTGAAGTTAGATCATCCAAATCATCAGTTGGTTTCTTGGACCCACACTTGGTCGCCAGTCATACCATCAACGAGAATGCTGGCTTCGTCGAGAGGTACATTGCAGCATCACTGATGGCTTACCGCGATAAGGAATATGTACTAATGCCCTGCAATCAGGAGTTTCATTGGATTTTAATAGTAATTGTACCAAAATAGAACAAGATAATATACCTTGATTCCCTAAGTAAGAATAAAACCGACTACACAGTTGTCGGCCAAGTCCTCAATAGGTAAGTACATTTTCTCCATATATATCTATATTGTACTCTTTCTTTCCTTCCGAATGACTAGAGTCGACTTTTTCGAATCACGTAGGGCATTCGCGACATACATTCAAATGGCAAAGCTCTCGATGCAAGGGGCCAAAGCCCTGACACATGATCGAAACTTTAAGGTATTCACTAGTACATATTAGTTAATTCTATGCAATAGTTGGTAGTAATACCTCTTGAATTAACATATTCTATTTTTTGCAGTGCCACCAGCAGCAGCCGGGCAACACGTGTGGATTCTACGTTTGCCACCATATGAGACTACTCTTCGATTCCTCGAGGATCACCAATTCCAATTCTAAGATTTGTCAATATTCCCATAATTACTTCATACTTATCAAGTTATATATATGCGCACATTGATATTCCTATCGACATGCTGCGTCCATCCCGAAAACTGCATTGAAACAGGTCAACCTTGAAGCAATTCTAGGAGAGTGCGCGTATTTTTTGCTGGTTCAAGTTATAAATTCAAAGGGAGAGTTCCACAACGTACAATGGTTTTTTTATTGCTCTATCACTTCGGAATCGAGGTCTCGCGAAAGAAATAGATCCATAATCAACGACTTATCAGGCTGCACAAGCAATACTTAGATGGCAATCACACACCATCTAAGTATTGCTTGTGCAGCCTGACAAGTTCGTTGATTATGGATCTGTTCCTTTCGCGAGACCTCGATTCCGAAGTGATAGAGCAATAAAAAATGCAATGTTACCATCTAAGTGCAAATGCAATGTAGATCTTTTGTAATTGTGTATTTGTTAATGGATATTTTACTTCATTTCAATTAACTGATTTGCGAAATGGATATTTTATGTTTGTGAAATGAATTGAGATGTGAATTGGATGTTATATATTTCTGAAATGAATTGAAATGTGAATTGTCTGTATACATGTACATGTTGATCTGCTTGTTTCAGAGGGCATGGCTAGCATTTCCTGAGGCTAGCCAATAAAGAGAAATAGATTTAAGGGTAGGAAATAATATCACAGACGGTTTGTAACTAAAAACCATCTGTGATAGCTATCATCACAGACGGCTTGTAACAAAAAAATCGTCTATGATATATCAATATCACAGACGACTTGTAACCAAAAATCGTCTGTGATATATCCCGTTTGTGATATATCATCGCAGACGGTATGGGTATATCACAGACGGTTTTTTCTTACAAGCCGTCTGCGATGATAGCTATCACAGACGGTTTTTAGTTACAAATCATCTGTGATATTTACTCCACAGACGGTTTGAAAACCGTCTGTAATAACCTTCGATTATCACTGACCCATAAATTCAGATGTTTCAGAAAACTATCTGTGATGATGTTTTTGAATCGTCTGTGATATGATTTTCTGTAGTAGTAATAGTGTCAAATATAATACAGTAGGCATGCATCATTAATTTTTCTAATTATTGTTCGTAAAAATTAGAAAATATATAATCTAATGAGCGTATATATTTGATTAAATATCCATTAACATCACTTGTGAAAAACCTAACATCCTGTTTGGCTCCCTAGAAATGAATTTGATTCATTCGACTCTAAATCATATTTTAATTTGTTGAATTGGAATTTGATTCAGATCTCACTTGTGAAAAATTCCGAAATTTTTAGCCGGAATGGGCTTCTTTTGGGATAGACCGAAAAAACCGAAAACATTGAAAATCGTGAATTTTGGTCCGAAAAAGTATTCCCTGCTTAGATTCATACCTCACCATTTAGAATGGGATAATTCAGTTCAAACAACCAAACACAATATATACTAAGACTATCCCATACATGCATGTACCATTTGGTACAATGTACCAAGATCATAATGAACCTAACTACCCTGAGCATATATATACTGGTGCAAGCACATCCATCTTTTAATTTGGAGTAAGAAGAATGGCAATGCCGTCCATGGAAATGGAGCAGCTGCTGCCAAGCCCAACAATGGCCTCCATCCTGGCGCTCGCACTCTTCACAGTGATTCTTCTGCTTGTCTTCAGCAACGATAGCCGGCGGCGCCGGCTCCCCCCGAGTCCGACGAGCCTCCCGGTGATCGGCCACCTCCACCTGGTCCGCCCGCCGGTGCACCGCACCTTCCACGAGCTCGCCGCGCGGCTCGGCCCCCTGATGCACATTCGTCTCGGCTCCACCCACTGCGTCATCGCCAGCTCCGCCGACGTCGCCAGCGAGCTCATCCGCAGCCACGAGGCCAAGATCTCGGAGCGGCCGCTAACCGCCGTGGCCCGGCAGTTCGCCTACGACTCTGCTGGCTTCGCCTTCGCGCCCTATAGCCCGCACTGGCGCTTCATGAAGCGGCTGTGCATGTCGGAGCTGCTCGGCCCGCGCACCGTCGAGCAGCTGCGCCCCATCCGCCGTGCCGGGCTGGTGTCGCTGCTGCAGGGCGTCCTGGCGTCGTCGGCTCGGCGCGAGGCCGTGGACCTCACCCGCGAGCTGATCCGGCTGTCCAACACGTCCATCATCAGGATGGCGGCGAGCACCGTGCCGGGGAGCGTCACCGAGGAGGCGCAGGCGCTGGTGAAGGTGGTGGCGGAGCTGGTGGGCGCCTTCAACGCGGAGGACTACATCGCCGTGTGCCGCGGCTGGGACCTCCAGGGTCTCGGCAGGAGGGCCGCCGACGTCCACCGGCGCTTCGACGCGCTGCTGGAGGAGATGTTAAGGCATAAAGAGGAGGCCAGGGAGGCGAGGAGGATGCGGGGAGAAGGGCAGCAGCAGCCGCAGCCGGAGAAGAAGAAGGCGGCGACGGCAATGGTGGCGGGCGAGGGCAGCAAGGACTTGCTGGACATCCTGCTGGACAAGGCGGAAGACGAGACGGCGGAGGTCAAGCTCACCAGGGAGAACATCAAAGCCTTCATCATCGTGCGTCGTCAGCCTTCTCCTCCTCCTCCTCCTCCTCCTCCTCCTCCTCCTCTTCTTTACTAAACAAAATAATATATGTGCAGGACGTGGTCACTGCTGGCTCGGACACGTCGGCTGCCATGATTGAGTGGATGCTGGCGGAACTGATAAACCACCCGGAGGCCCTGCGCAAGGTGCGGGAGGAGATCGACGCCGTGGTCGGCACGGACAGGATCGCCGGCGAGGCCGATCTGGCTTGCCTGCCGTACCTGCAGGCGGCGTACAAGGAGACGCTGCGGATGCGGCCCGCGGCGCCGATCGCGCACCGGCAGTCTTCGGACGAGATCGACGACATCCGCGGGTTCAGGGTGCCAGCGAAAACGGCGGTGTTCATCAACGTGTGGTCCATCGGGCGCGACCCGGCCTACTGGGAGGAGCCGCTGGAGTTCAGGCCGGAGAGGTTCATGGCCGGCGGCGCCAGCGAGGGCCTGGAGCCCCGAGGGCAGAACTTCCATTTCATGCCGTTCGGGAGCGGCCGGCGGGGGTGCCCGGGCATGGGGCTCGCGCTGCAGTCCGTGCCGGCGGTCGTGGCGGCGCTCGTGCAGTGCTTCGACTGGGCGGCGGCCGCCGGCGATGCAGAGAAGATAGACATGGAGGAGTCGGACGGGTTGGTGTGCGCGCGCAAGCACCCCCTCCTGCTCCGCCCCGCGCCGCGCCTCAACCCGTTCCCGGCGGTCGTCTAGCCACCACGGCTGTCCTACCTGCCGACGAATTAATAAGCGGTGCAGCTCCGCATGCATGCAACTTCCGCCGATCCATCACCAAACCTGCAGATCGATTTGCTTGCTTCCATCCGTGTTCTAGTGCTGCTGTCGTCCATGTCTTTCTGTGTCAGTCATCATGCCGTCGGGAGATTCAGTTGGTTTCTTGCATAAATACCCAGGCTTACTAAGGGGTATGTATTGCTCTAGTGCTGCTCCCGGGCGATGTATTGCTTGCTAAGGCTTGTACTCCCTCCATCTAGCTACTCCATCACAAAACTGCTTGCTTTTTTTAAAGTATTAGGCCTGTTCGGTGTTGCTACGACTGCCCTGATGTTTCAATTTTTCTCAGCTTCAGCTTTTTTTTTACTATTCACTGCACTATCCACTAACTCAGCTACACAGTAAAATTTCAACCAAAATCAAAAACCATCGCTAAATTGTTCCTTGCAAAATTACCGTAAAACTCCAGCGTCCAAAGGGCCTAAACTTAAATTGTAAAAATCCCGATGCAAGTATTTCATTTCGAGTTTTTTTTTAAAGCAACCAACTAGCTACTTGCTATAGTAACACAGCTTGAGTTTTTCGCACGAGTTGACGTGGTTGATACAAATGGTATTTAAAATTCATCAAAAACAAACTTTGCAACACCGAAATATGGCCCATTAATTTCATACTGCTCCAAACCTAGCTAATTCAAATGTCGATGGAAGTATTTCATTTCGAGTTTTTTTTTCAACCCTACTTGCTATCGGTGGTTGGCACATATTTCCATGGCATCCACATCACATATCAAAACGACAGCCACTCTCTCATGCAGTACAAAGCTGAAGATGGTACATACAACATACAGATACAACCATTTGCTTCTATTTGGCTTTTACCCCATCGGTACCTTTAGAACCACCATCGTACGAGGATTGGAAGAACGAACCCTGATTCTTCTGCATAAACCTGACAAAAATTTCATCCGTTTGTTTAGTAAACCAATTTGGCCTCAATCAAGCATAACTATCGGGATAAAATACACTTCGATTTGCGTAGCCAACAGTCTAGTATTTGACAAGAACATTTGTTGCATGTGGGACTCCCACGGGAAAAAAAAACTATTCATGTCTCCAAAGTCCGAACAGTAGGCTGATATTACAAATTGTCAACCTGGAAATAAATACAGAAGAAAGCAACACCTTGAATTCTATGAAGTTATGATGGCTAGTGTTTTAACTAAAAAGTTGCTCCTTACTTGAAGGTACCAGAAGGTTCTGATTGACTTGGCATTTTTGTTTACTTGAATTGGTGGGAAATGAATGTCCGACCATAGTAAAGTACAAAAAAAGTATCAAGAAAGATTTGCATACTTGAGAATGTCCAGCAATTTCTGCTGTAGTTTGTTGAGTGCATCTTCTTCCATATTGACAGAAGCTAGTAGCTCTGGCAATTTCACTGAAAGTAAACCATTTCAAAGATTCGGTAACAACGTCATGACATAGTGACATACTCAGCATGTTTGGGTGACACAAAAATTATATTAACATATCCAACTTATCAATTATAATAAGCATAACATAGACATATGACGAACAGAAGATTTTTTTTAAAAAAAAAGATAAATATATCATTTTTACCTTTCTTAAATGACCTTTCAAATTGGTCTCACAGGCTCAACATCTTATTAACATAGAACAGTCATTTAAAACAAATATAAAAGCACATTCTACCCCATAATGCATCAACCTAAGGGGTTGTAGTGTATGCACACCCCCATTTTCATGCACGCCTCTGAACAGTTACACAATCTCTAGTTGAAACACTAAATGAATGCAACAGACTCGATAAGTTTACAAAGCGTGAGTGATCCAATTGGTCTCATAAGACAACAACTATAGAAACCCTGTTAAATTACAAGAATTTAATCCAAGAGATATAATGAGAAACAAAGTACAATTTGAGTAAACAATAGCTACCCTTTTTTCTATTTGTTTTCTACTTTCCAAAATAATATATTCTTTTGCATCTTCTTGTGTAGATTAAATTTGAACAAGAAATCTGCAGGATCAGCTGCTTTGGCATGAAGATCTGGGAGTTTAGGAAATATCACTTAGTTCGTTGGCCTAATGTTTGTCAACCAAAAAACCATGGTGGGCTTGGTGTATTACATTTAGATGTTATGAACATCAGCCTTTTGGGGAAGCGGCTTTCGAAAGTTAAGAATGGGGGACTCGCTCCTTCTCAGGTCTCATGACGATAAAAGACCTGTACTATGCCTTCTGTAAGAAAAGGAATGAAATGAAGAAAGGACTAGATTTTGGGAGGACATCTGGTTAGGTGACACCTGAATGGCTAGTCAGTTTCACAGGTTACACAATTCAACCTCCAGGAAAAATTATAAATGTGGCTAGGGTCTTTGAGGAAGGCGGGTGTACAAGGTTCAGCAGGCTGTTGTAGGGCGAGACTAAAATGTGGCTTGACCTACAGGTCGCAGATGCTTATGTAAATCTCATTGAACATCAAGATAAGCCAGTTTGAGTTTTAGAAGAACATCAAGATACGCTACTTTGGACTTTCGATGCTAAAAGAAAATTTTCTGTTCATTTTTTTACATGGCACTTAAAGCTCAACAAGTCATTTTTCCACGCAAACACTGGTGGAAGTTAAATCAAGGTGTTTTTGTGGCTCAAGTCAGAATTAGTATTCTGACAAAGGGTAACCTTCCGAGAAGAGGTTGGAAAGGGTCCAAACATGCAGGTTTTGCAGCTCTAATGAGACTATACATAATTTGTTTTTACACTGCCCACTAGCTCATTATGTATAGAGTGTTATCAATTGTGATTTTGGTATTGGCAAATATCCCAGTCCAGTTTACAAACTGTTGTGGCCGGATCCCAGGTTCCTGGCTGCCGTAGAGAGGAGGGAGACTTGGAGAAGGGAGGTGGGGAGAAGATACTTCTTTATTTCTAGGGGCGAAAGTGATGGGGGCGGTGGTTGTAGGGATGCTGAAGGTGGATGGAATAGCGGCTGACGGGGAGGTGATGGTGGGGTTTGGATGGGTAGTGAGGAGCCAGGAAAGATGGATGGACTGGGGAGTAAGCCTGCCGGTTGCGTGATGCCATCCCCAGAGTGCTTCTCCAGAGCATTAAGGCGTGCATTGGTGACGGGGCCTTGCCTGCACAAGTCGGTGACCTGGGCTTGCAGATCGGCCATCTGCTGCATGCCTTCTGCAATTTGGTTCTGCATGGCTCCAAGCGTCTGCAGGATTGTTGCCAAGGAGGAGGCGGTGTCATTGCCGGAGTCATCGCCGGAGCCTGGCATTACTGATACCAAGTTGTTGCGGATGGAACCCAGGGTTCCTGGCCGCCGTATAGAAGGGGGAGACTTGGAGAAGGGAGGTGGGGAGAAGAGACTTCTTTATTTCTTTCTTGAATTCTAAGAAAAACTTACATCTCCTATAAATAGAGGTGTTGGAGATAAGGCAATCGGACGGTTTGCTTAACAAACTAAAAGCAATCACTTTCTAAATAACCGAATCAATCACAGATTTATCCTAATGAAGTCTCATGGAATCTTATCTCTACGTATCTGCAGGAGGTGTGGCTGTCTCCTGGATGCTGCGCCGGCGGTGGTAGGTGAGGCCCCACATGACAGACTCTGTAGTAGTTGGTTGAACAAGTTTCCTCATAAAACTAGAAAGGTAGAGCAGTAGTTAGGGCTGCTGTCTTTTGGTCTGTTTGGAGGACAAGAAACATGGCTTGTTTACAAGGCAAAAAAAGTTGCTGAACCCATGCAAGTCCCTTTTAGTGTTCATCATTGGATTGAGTTTTGGGCTGGCTTGCAGAAAGAAGACCTAAGCGAAACCTTGTGACTGGTCTCCAGTCAACTATGGCGGGTGACAACTGAAACTTTTAGACAGGTGCAAGGTCCTGGAGAATTGTTGAAGGCTCATATTTTGCTCCTTTTCTGCTAGCTAGAAACTGCGATATTCTCCCTGTGTAGACTATGGAGGAATGCTGGGGGTATGTGCTGTGTCGTTTACGTGCTAGGCTGTCAGTGTTAGGGATGTGTGTGTGCACGTGCGCATGCAACTACATCAAACAGATATCCAACATAACACGATGAAATCGAGGAAATGATGTTTAAAGCCATTTCATCTCTCTTCATTCCAACAAATCGCTGAGCGTTAGATGTGGTTGGCTGCTATGTCACACATCCTTAGTGGTGATGATGAGTTAGCTTGGCTGTGTGGGTAATCAGCTCATCACCGTTTGCTCTTTTCTCTTTTTTCCTCGTGGGTGGAACTCTGTAATGATCAATTTCCTTAATGAAATTGAGGGCTTGTCTCCTGACTCGGGAAAAAAATTGCAGGATGGTAAATTAATTATGCCTCTTTATTCTCCAATTTTAAAGATTTTTTTCATGTTCATGTAGTGCTTGAACTGGAGGGTATGCAATGGTGTCTTTTAGACAGGGGAGTGCACACAGGATACACCCCAACCCTATCTACCTATATGGATAGTTGACAACATCCACAAATAGGGATGACCGGATAATGCACATTGGGCTTTAGTGCAAACTAAACTATGGCCCGTGCATTGCAACGGGTTTGTAGTGGAGATTTTTGTATGTTTTGGTGGTTTAATTAGATAACATAGTTTTCATTATTAAAGTGGGATGGACAAAGTAGGTTTAAATGCAATAGTTGTCATAAAGCCATTTTACTTTGGTACATGTTACTTGATCATAGCAGCTCAGTTATAGACTATGCAGGAATCTCTAGGAGACAAAAGGAAACGGAAAAAGAAAAGAAATTATAATTGTGAGTGTATCAAAAGAAATTATAATTGTGTGTGTATCACGAGTAAAAAATAAAATAATGATGAATGCATGACCAGGGATTTTTGTAGTGTGAACAGGAAATCAAAACCACCATACATGGATATGAAAAGCCTGGCCTTTCCCTCCTCTTTCATACCAAGTTAATGCAATTACAAATGCCAGTCTTACATTTATTTCATGCAACTGCTAGTGGTGAGTTCTAGATAATAATACTAAGAAGCAATTCACACCATTGGACAGTCATCCAACAGCATGTGAAATTTGTGTTCATGTGGCACTTCCATAAGCTTTGTTTTGTAGCTTTATAGGAGGATTAATATTTCATTGCCACCAAGAAGGCGTGCAAGAGCTGCAGGCTTAACAATAACAAGGAGTGCCTAAGCATCCTATCAGTTAAACCAATAATCCTAAGGATAGTAGATATTGCTACTACTGGCCGACAGTTGATTAACACAAGTCAGATAAAATAATAAGACAACATCCAACATAATTATTTTATGGCTTCATGAACTAAAGCCTTCTGAAGAATATCAAACTGAGGAACCATATGAAAGGATAAATCGGAGACACAAGATATCTCATCTAATGAATGACTTGGACATACCAAAAAGTCGCAGTAGATGCTCAGCTCCATATACAGTTGAGGGAGAAACATCACCTTTAACTTCTTCGGTATATTGCTGCCGCTCTTTCTTATATAAAAGCATTGCAGGCAATGCTTTATCAAAGTAACAGCGTAATCCTTTCAAAATCTCAGCATAAGTGTCATTTATCCTTCAATACAAAAGATAGTAAAGCTATAATAGAGTTTGTGAAGAAAGCAACACTTGATGCTGGCAACAGAAGTAGTACAAAAAAAACTAAACAAAATAATGCTTGAGAAATGACGCAAATAGCTTTGGACCAGAATTAAATGAAATTTAAAACACTATTGCACAAGAACAGAATTTGCACAATTGTAGTTCGCGATATGAATAAGTAAAAGCATTGTTCTTCATTAGCTTAAGCTGTAGGAAATTCACCATACTGACAATAAATTAGTAGATTTGATCCAGCAAGAGGTCAATTGACTTTTTTTTGTCATGTTAATATGACTAAAAAGAATGGCACATAAATACTAAACATTTTATCTTGGTTTCTGCTGCATGCTGGCAACAATCACTACCAGGCACAAAGCACATCAGATGAACTACAAGCCCTTACTACAGCTAAACATGAAAGCTGTCCAAATGGGAAAATAATTTTCACGGTTGGAAGCCTGATAACTGTTAGCAATCCTAATGGGAAGAAAGCATCCAAACCACCAGGCATAATAACTGAATCATCAATGTATATGACACTATGACGCTTTAGAATTATGCAGTTACACTTACACCGTTGCATAATTGAAAAAGGTAACATTAAGTTAAAAAGGGGCCTCACAATTCCAGTAAACTATTACATGACTGCACATGTGACCAGAAAAAAAATATGCCTAATAAATCAGAATCCATGTCAACATAGAATACTCACTTGCTATCCTTCTTTGTCCGGTGCTCCAAATACTTCTTTAGAATATCATCAACAGTGGGGGATCGAGGTAGTTTTACAAGCTGCAGGACAACGGAAATGCTCAGGCTGATGTGATGAATTTATAGGAAATAGAATTTCCTGAAGATAATTGAACCAAGCAATGAGATTCAGCCCACAACACTATAAGAACAATTGAACAAAGCAAATATGGTTTTCTCCTTTTATGAAAGGAAATTGATGACAATGACAAACGTAACCTTTGGATGCTGACAATGCAGGAAGCACATATCCTATCCATAGTTTTCTAACAAGTAGTTTTCCAAGTCCAAGACTAATGCAAAGACTAGTCCAAGGTAGTATCCTTAGTTCCTTACAACTATATCTAACATGAAAAATTTTTTTAAAAAAAGGTATATATTGTTCATGTTCAAAAAGATCCAGCGAAGCCAATTCCAAAGATTAACACGAAATATACAAAAGATACGCAATTACACACATAGGTACAGGCAGATAAGAAATTGAATGCAAGAAAACAAAGGGGCTCATAATGCCCACCAAGCATCACGGGATTCTTAGTAAAAATTGTTTTTCCTTAGGAGAATGTATATAGTAGGAAGCAGGGTTCCAAATCCCGGCGGTAACCGGCCGGTTACCGCTGGTAACCGGTTTTACCGGTGCCGGCCGGGAGAAAAAAAAACCGCCGGTTTTTTATTTAATTCAAATTTAAAATTTTGATTGTAAAAGTTAGTTTCTCTAATAACATACCCTGTTAGCATTAATCTTATGTGCATGTAATCTCTTAGTATCCCGTGTACATGCATGTAATCTCTTAAAGTCCTCGTCAGCAAGAAAGTAATATTAAGAGGCATGAGCATACAACATTAAAGGCATGCATGCACACGGGATACTAAGCATGCATGCACACTGGATACTAAGAGGCATGAGCATGCAACATTAAAGGCATGCATGCACACGAGACACTAAGCATGCATGCAGAATATTAAAAGGCATGAGCATGCAACATTAAAGACATGCATGCACACAGGATACTAAGCATGCATGCAGAACATTAAGAGGCATGAGCATGCAACATTAAAGGTATGCATGCACACGAGATACTAAATATGCATACAGAACATTAAGAGGTATGAGCATGCACACTGGATACTAAGAGATTTCATGCACACAGGATTATTTCTAACAAGTCTAAATAGTTATGATAAAGAAGAGAGCTAAATAGCTTTGACTTACATCTTTGGGTCATAATTCCATCGGTTTTTCCGGTTTTTCCACCGGTTTTTCCGGTTTCCGACCGGTTACCGGTCCCCTCCCGCTCCCTCCAAAATTTTCATTTGCCAAAATTTAACCGGTTTTTAACCGGGTTTTCCGGTAACCGGCCGGTTCCCGGTACCGCCGGGCGGCCGGGATTTGGCCTGGTTCCAATTTTTCGATCCTTGGTAGGAAGTACACTTAAAATAGAAATATAGGAATTCAAATTTCAGTTATTGTACCATGTTTGGATGGTATATATATGTACATCATATCCGATGGTCAAGATTGCTAGGTAATTCTCTTATTTTAAGGCTTGTTCCCATTTGATACGTACCCTTTTCTTTGGTATACATGTTATTTCCATGCCAATGGAAATACAAACTTAACTCAAATTCAACAAGTAAGATGGAGTGCTACGCATGCGCGCGCTCGCGCGCACACACACACACAAATATAAGACAGTGCAGTCAAAGAATTGAATACCTTACCCAGCTGCGTGACAAACTCCCAATCATCGACAAGTTGCTTCTTTAGTGTCAAAGGAAACTGTGACATTAGGAGACACTCTGATGATCTTCTTTCCTTTTCCTGAATCAACCGAGGTAGAGTCATCAATGTGTTACAACAATGTCACAAGCAAACTGATTAGACTATGTAAAATGGTCTGTTACAATCTGCCAAATTGGCAAACATAGCTGAAACATCAAAGCTATCAGTCTCCTTGCATTAGGTGGACCATAAATTCATACTGGTTAAAAATGATGGTTCCAGTTTAACATGAACAAGCATGCAAAGTTTCTCAGCACTCTTCTTTTTACACATTTAGCTGCTGGCTATTGTTGTCGGTCATCATGAAGTCCAAAAATTGGATTTTGGGGTCAAAGTGTTAAAGGAAGCAGCATGAAAGAGAACAACATCATGGATTGGCCAATAATCATTAAGAGTAGGAAAATTGTGATGAAAGCATAGACTCATCCTTATACAAGGAATTTTCAAGATATGCTACGAAAAAATCAGATAATTTTTAGCATAGGAAGGAACATGTTCTTTTCCAGCCGATACACATGCACCCTGCATCCCTGCTAAATGCACAAAACTGCCAAACCACGTTACTGGCAAATAAGAATTCTGGGCCCTCTATGCAATCACGAAAAGTACAAGTGCACAAAGACACACAATATTCTATTATGCAAACTGAAGAGTGGACAAAGCAACATATCCTTAACAATGGCGCCAAACATTATAAAATAAACAATAAAAAAGTATTAGCATCTTGCAAGAGCAATATAGTGCAAAATGACACTAGTTTAATAATAGATTAATAGTATCTGAAAAAGCATAACTGTAGTATGACGGTTGTAAGTTGAAATGCTTCTTGTATATTGCAATAGCTCATGAGGCATATAAATAGTACAAGAGGACACACAAAGATCCAAGCCCTAGATAATAAGAAATAACCTAAATACTCTTAACACACCCCCTCAAATGTAAAGCGTATGCAATAGCATTACATTTGAAAAGGGTTGACACTAAAATCAAAAATGACCTAAATACCCGTAACACCAAAGTCCATATCTTGAAGATGTCGCATGCGGCTCTTGGAAAATTGTGTCGGAAAGATCGCCTCCTATCCAAAATCATGTAACAGCCCATAAAGCACAAAGTGCAGGAGCTAAGAAGGTAGAAGCGAGAGTAAAGTCAACCGCGGTAACACGATATAAAGGATGTGAAAGGTGACACAAGTAGAGAGAGCTGTCAAAATCTAGCCAAAAAGAGAGATAGAAACATAACGGTACAGATCGAAGTCCAAGACGACGGCGCGCAGTACACAAGAAGCGCAACGAAGGCACGGTGCAGAAGAAGCGCGACAGCCTTAAAAGCTCTGGGCGGTAGCTCACTGAGAAGCGGCGGCATCACAAAGAATTCTTCAATCTGCAGCGGCTCAAAGAGAAGAGCGACGGCTGCAGCTATGCGAAAGGAAAGAGAGTGCCACACCCATCCAAGAGAAATGGATCGTGGCTAGCAAAGCAACCGATTGATTGGCAAAGATTTTATGGACTCGCACGGCTTTGACGAACTATGGCCGAGCTAAAAGCACGACCTCCTCCTTTTATTTTCTTTTTTTTGTCGCCCCCTTCTTCTCACTCATCCCCCTCTGGTCTCCACCCGCAGACACCACCCTACAACCACAAGAGCCACACACCCACGCGCACACGCACAGGAAAGAGATGGCAGTGACGGCGGGAGGGGCGAGGGAGCAAATGTACATGGCGAAGCTGGCGAAGCAGTACGAGGAGATGGTGGAGTTCATGGAGAAGGTCATGGCGGCGGAGGGCAAAGGGATATGACGGGGGGAGCTCACGGTGGCGGAGAGGAACCTGCTGTTTGTGGCATACAAGAACGTCATCAGGGCGTGCCACGCGTCCTGGCGCATCGTGTCCTCCATCGAGCAGGAGGATGGGTGCGGCGCGGCGGGGCATGCCGCGGTGGCGTAGGGGTACTGCGCCCACGTCGAGGCCGGATCTTGGTGGTACGAGGCCAATCCGAGAGAGGCGGCGCTTCAGCGGCGGCGAGGCGATGTGTGAGAATCCGATGCGATGCAGGCGCGCCCTCCTTCTCTTTTGCTCACCTTCCACAGCGCGGTGCGGGGAGTCGCATGGAGGCGATGACGAGGCGGTGGAGGTGCTGCCTGCATCTCCGACAGGCAGTGGCACCCCCTCCCTGCTCTTTCCTCCAGCGGAAGCACGATGTGGAGACAGCGGAGGCCGGCGGCGCATTGGCCCCAGTTTCCCCTCTCCATCCTTTGTCGGTGCCGGCTGGATCCGCGACAGCGGCGACCGGATCTAAGGCGACGATCGCCTTATTCGAGGAGGCGGCAGCTAGATTCGAGCGGGAGTGGGCCTGGCACCGGATCTGGTGGCTCTGATACCATATTGAGTTGCATGCACTAACCAGTTCACCCAAAAACTTAAACTGATGAGAAAAGGCGGGCAATTCACTTATACTTCAACACTCCCCCTCACGTGTAGACTCTCTCAGGACTAAGATGTGGAATAGAAGTGAGCTGCAATCATTTTTTTAATTACACCGACTGGGTCTCGAACTTAAGACCTCTTGGCTCTGATACCATATAAGTTGGAATGCTTCTTGTATATAGCAATAGCTCATGGTGCATATAAAAAGTACAAGAGGACACACGAAGACCCAAACCCTACATAATAGGAAATGACCTAAATACCCTTAACAACGGTATCATACTGGAAAAGGAAAATGCATAGAATATGGACTTCACGAAAAATCAAATACTTCACTATGCAACATGTCTGGTAATGATAGGCACCTCAGTCCCAGGCTGACTCTTGCGTTTCTTCCCCTTGACTGGAATTTCAACATCACAAAGATATTAGAATATGTATCATGCAAGTAAACAGAAGCAGGTTGAAGCTGAAAACAGACAAATGCACCAACAGAATATAAAAAAGAGAACAAATGATACAAAGATTTTTGCTCAAAAGAAAAGTGAACTTACCAAGACCCTTAGTGTCCTCTTTATCAGCTTTTGCATCTGCTGAATGCAATTACGACAGCGAAGTAAGACAAATTTCTAGAAAAAGAACAAAATATAATCATAACTGTATAGATATGAACAAAGTTCACCTAGGCGCTAGTCGGACGGCAGACCAACACCTAGTGCCTAATTACCGCCTAGACAAGCTAGGCAGCCACCTAAGCGGGACAAATCGGCTAGGCGGGCAAGGCGGGAGGGTGGAGCCTAGGCAGGCTAGGCAGCCACCTAGGGGATCAGTGGATATGAACAAAGGTATGGGAAGTATCTAAATGCCACCCTACATGCATTAGTACACAAATAAGTAACCATGAACTTGTCTATTACCAAAAACTGTTTCACCACCTATCGCAACATTACCCCAACAACGGATTATAACTCAAAAAATTACTACACAAGAATATCCCCCAGAGTGCAACTTGGGTTTCATCCATCAACGATGATCAAGATGTTCAGTTATAGCCATCTCATCATTTGCAACTCTTGCCATTTGGTTTTTCTATTCTTTTAACTCCAAACTAGGCATCTCCAAGATGATGTTCCTATCAATAAAACAAGAATTCTTCGTAGCAGCATGCACCCCACACAGTCAGAAAGCAGTGAAATAGTCATTTGGAACTATTCATAGAAAGAAACTTTTATTGGAGCTAATCTAGACATGATTCATGAACTTGAGAGAGGTTTTACTTTAACCAACAATACAACACTAGTTCAGGTTACAGGCAATTTGTCTTGGATGGGAGTACAATCTACAAGGCAGACATAAGGCAAATGGCACAGTTCCTAAAGAACCAAGCAGGGGGTGGAGAGGGGGAGGGCTAACCATTAGAGCCTTTTGGCTTATATAGTGTTGACCTTCCAGACTTGATGTTTTTGTCAACTGCCTGGTTCTTTTCAAGCTCTTGCTGTTTGCGGACATTCTCCTCAGTCAATTTCAATAAACGGTCACTCGCAACCCATTCATCCCAGCTATAAACATTGAAAATTCAATATGTTGAAAAGAACAGCAGGGAAAGACAGCTAATTAACTGCAGTGATGGCAACACAATTAATGTGACACAAACAAGCACTCATCAGGGATTTCATGAAAATATTAATATAATATAGTTTTATGCAACCATAAATGTTAAGATGAACACTATCGAATTATGGTAGTTAACAAAAACATGGCCCTGCAGGTCAACTTACTGGTTCACTTGAACAGCGGTCAGCACCTAATTTTGGAATCCTTTTTTGCAACTTTATTTACCAAGCCAGTCAAACAACGTATAAAGTCATCAACATATCCATAACGAGCCAAGCAATAGTTTCTTTGCTTTATCATGCCTTGGACCCAAGGAGACACTTTCAAATTGTTAAGGGCCTCAAGGTAGAATTTAATTGGCACAACTATTGAACAAATTCGTGCATCCTTCCCTTTCATTCACAGCTTTGAAAAATGTATTTATCATATTTTACTATCTGAGTCACCCAACCACCCACCCCTCAAAACTGAGTCATATAAAGAGCATAGAATCACTTTGCCAGCTGAGACATAACAATACCCAATCTAACAGCTTCAGGAAACAGGGTGAAAAGAAGCTGAAAATAAAATGAGCAACAAAAAAAAGAAAGAAACCAAGATTGGAACCATTAGTCATCCTCATGGAACAAAGGAAGACAAACCCAGGCCTTGACTCTGATAGTGAGCAAATTAAGTATGGCTTTCATATATACATTGAAATGAAGAGTACTATCTATTCCCCTGTTTCACAATATTAGTAACGGCCCACACACAGACCAAGGAGGTACCACATCATAGAAATAGTTAATGGCCATGGACCATACATAGCCCTACTAAATGACAAACTGCAACGACTCTTTTAGAGCCTTAAAGCCGGTGTTGAGAGTGGAAATAATGCAATAACTACACTCTTGGTTTCCTCAATGGACATTGTGAAATGACGCTTCCCAGGAAAATGGGAATGCACAGTGAAACAGAAGGAGTATGTCGAGTCTACGAAGAATATTTCGACACCTCACAACAAAATCAAGGGTATAACAAAATCTGAAATAGACCCCAACGATATGTCCAAAGACAAGACTAGAATTAGTGCAACATTAGACGACTAACATTCAACTTAAACAGAAATTACGGGTTATAAGGAGTCATAAATGGCCAGATATAACATAATTTATATAATACAGAGGCACAATATGTAGCTCAAAATCAATTCTAAATTCGAAGCCTTTTGACATATCACATAATGCAATATAACCTACAAAACTATGAAGCATAGTTTTTTCTAGAACGTGGGAACAATTAGCTCGTGCAGTCATCTTAATGCTCACAGGCTCACAGCACACAAGTCATGGGTTTAAATACAGGAAAATCACCATGAAAGTCCACACAAATCCCATCCAACCTGTGTAGTGTGGTTGGTGGGAATCTAACTCTGGTCACCAGCCAAAGAAATCAGGTGCCATATCGCTACGCTATACTACAGTTGACCTATGAAACATAGTATTTGAGACAAATATATTTGGCTAAAAGAAAAGGCATCTGCTTTGGTCATATTAGTGCCGAGAAGTAAGAAGCTCTGCACACTTTAACAACTCTCTCAAAACTAGGTAAGCGTTCAGTATTCCTTATCATTCAAAAAATGGACACAATCACACAAAATCAAAGTTTAAATATTACCAAGGTGCAGCGCAAATTTCATTTCATGGGCTGAAAACAAGCACAGCAATACTGCATCTGGGTCTACCTAATTTAAGAACTTCTCATTTGTAGAAAGCTGAAGTTTTCACGATAGAATGGCTAACAATATGCAATGATGATGCCAATTGCTTGATCAAATAAGAACATTGAATACAGCATATTGCTACTGAAGAACTACAGATCTTAGAAACATCACTTAAAATATATGCATCAATAGAAAGAACAGGAATGGAGTAATAATTCATTACTAACTACAAGTAATATGGAAAACTTATCTAACATCCATCGTGGTATCCACTTACCTCTTATTCCAGCCCTACAAAAAAGGAATAAAAATTAGACGACACCAGAAAAAAAAAGGAGCTATAAGGAAGTGCCAAATATATACTGATTATATCAGTTTTCAATATCATAAAGTAAAGAATGTCCATTTATTTAGAAACCATGAGGGAATAATGCTTTCAAGCATTTATCATGTTGTACAGTGGCAACTACAATGACTTACCAGATAATGGACGAAATACCGCCATTCATTCTCCCGATTTTCAGTTTTTTGAACCTTCACAGATCAAAAGGAAATAAGAAAGTTTCACCATTAGCAATGCATTCAACAAGCAAAATTGCACCAGGAAAATTATGAGCTGAAGAACCATATATTGCACACTGGTACACATGAATCCAACCATAAATACAGAATGTATATGAACCCAGCAGGTGGCAAGCACTGAAGAAAATTTGGGAAGGAAGCACTGCTACAGAGTGAAAACAAGAGCGATCTAGTGCAATTTAAGAAACAAAATAAACACCTAGAATTCTCCAAATCAATCAGTACTATTGAGGGAAGACTTTCAGGTGTGGCAACTGGCAAATGGCATATTTTTTCTCGAACACGCAGGAGAGCTGCGTATCTTTGTATTAAGAAAGAGGAGAATACAGGGGGGTATAAATCCTTACAGACCCAAACACAAACCACAACTAAAAACACACTTAAAACTCGCCTATGGCACAAGAATAAAAAACGACCTCGACCAGAGAGGATCTAGACCAAACCCTGTCACTGAGCAGTTAGGTATGAGATACAATGTGAAGTTGGTTCATCCAGTTAGTAGCAAAGAATCCTTTCTGGTGACAAGATATATCCAAGAAAATATATATTTTCAAAGGAATTGATTATCCACAACTTGGTGGTGGTAAATCAATATTCTTGTGTGTGTATGACCTTTTGCTTAATTCCTCACTTCAAACCGATTATCCTTAGTGATTACACTTTTGGGAAAAGCAAGGGTATCCTGGTTGACAAGATATTGTCCCCCACATAATTTATTGGAATCTATCATATTTCCTCCATCGGAAGTTGCTCAACAACAGTCCCAAATGTGGGACTACAAGCAGAAAGGCGTGCCATAAGACAGATTATAGGCCATTTAAGATATGCAGGAGAGTTGGCGGTTTTGAAAAGCTAATCCAGATTTGCATTCATGCTATTTATAGCAAGGTATCTAAAATACGAAGGCAGCTCATTGTAAGGTGTGCTTCATGTTGGGCTGGGGAAGCTAAGTTCTTCCACGAATTCTAACGGGCTATGCTAAATGAACAATAATCTTCTCAAAAGGCCAACCTAATCATGTCTAGCCCAAGCAAGAATCAAAGGATGCCACAGGTTTGGGGTGCAAGAGGCAATAGCAAGGATCAAAACTGGTATGCATAGGAAATTTCCTGAAAGAGAGGATGCAATGAAGTAATAAACCCTAAAGCCTAAACCCTGACAGGTGAAGGACCTAAAAATCAAACGGCGTACTAATGTGTACCTCCTACTCTAATGGTATACAGTACGGTACCTAAAGGGGACGGACTCTGTAATCTCTACCAGTGTTGTGCGGACGGATCCGAACCACCCCTCTCGATTCGAATTCCCTAAACCCTCGGTTTCTCTCACGCTTCAAACCCTAACCGCAATTTTTTTTGGGTAAAAACAGATAAGAGTAATCGAATCGACATGGCCATCCGGAGGGGAATAGCAATATATATATATACAAGAACCCTAGATTGGAACGGAATTGAACTGAACGGAGGAAGGGAACCTTGGCCTCGTAGAGGAGGGGGCCGTGGTAGGCGAGCACCCTGTCGCCCTCCATGAAGGCCGCCGGCGAGTCCTTGTCCTTGCCGCCGCTCGTGTTGGTGGTGTTGGAGCTCC
The DNA here is from genome assembly GCA_036346265.1 of Melocanna baccifera. Classification (NCBI taxonomy): domain Eukaryota; kingdom Viridiplantae; phylum Streptophyta; class Magnoliopsida; order Poales; family Poaceae; genus Melocanna; species Melocanna baccifera. The sequence continues at coordinate 295,660 of CM070687.1, read as the reverse complement.
CCCCCATCGCCGCCGGCAAGACAAGGGAAGAGGAGGAGGAAGTGGGTAACGGTTAAAATAAATAAAAGGAAATCGGACGAAACAAGCTCGGTTCGGGAACATTAAAATAAAACATTCCAGAAAACCACAGGCAGCCCAGTTCAAGACACCATGGGTCCCACCTGCAAGGGACTAGAATTACCAACTGGAACGAGTAGCATGAAAGCTACAAAAGTAATCAATTTAATTACTGGTACAAAATCTCATATGGCAAAAGGTTAATAAATTTACTACTAGTAGGAACTATCGAAATTTCTCACGCAATTGCTCATTTGCGTCGCTGGATACAATGTCTTTGATTTAGGCCCCGCTCAGCAACGGGCATCTACATCTGCATCGGTTTTAGTTATTGTAGCGATTTTGTTTTTTAGGTATTTTGTTTTTTGTTTTTTTCTGTATTCTTTTGTATTGTTCGTGATAGATTAACATGTTGTTTTTATTTTACTTTTTTAAATTTTAATTATGCCTAATAAGCCAACATAGCTGTAGTAAAAAATTAGCTAACTATAATAAAATTTCAGATATAAATCATTGCTATTCCGAACGCCCCCTTAATTGCAATGCCATCCTAGCATCCGTGACCAGAATGGGCCCACTAGCATTGAGATATGGGGCTCACTCAACAGTGACGAAGAGGATGGCTCGACAACCATGGTCTGCTGTAGCCCCACAACTGAAAAAACTGAGAGGATGAGTAAAATTTGATGCAAGTTGATTCGTTCGTTAGGGAAATGGCTTTTTGTAGTTTCTTTGTTAGACTCGTTTAGAACGTCGTCATATTTTCCAATTCCCGTGAGCTGCATTCCAAACGAGCCCTATATGTTTTTATAGGGAGATGACACATTACGAGATAATAGATATGGCTCAAGGCTCGCACGTTGTTGTAAATTAATATATAAAATTGATCCAATTGCAATACAAATATTTCTAGCTCATATACACATCCCATTCTTTAGATTACTAGATCACAAGTCATAGGCGATGGCAAAGAAAACCATGGCTACATTCAACGCTCAACAGTACTAGTTCTTGCAGCTCATATACACATCCCATTCTTTAGATTACTAGATCACAAGTCATAGGCGATGGCAAAAAAAACCATGGCTACATCCAACGCTCAACAGTACTAGTTCTTGCAGCTCATATACACATCCCATTCTTTAGATTACTAGATCACAAGTCATAGGCGATGGCAAAAAAACGATGGCTACATCCAACGCTCAACAGTACTAGTTCTTGCAGCTCATATATCCGTCAGAATTAGGCGTCGCGATGGATACCTAGGATCTGTCGCGCGATGAGATGGAAGCAGTGGAGGGCGTAATAGGAAGAAAACATCATAGTGTCCTCTTGCGTTTCTTCCCCTTGGTGTCCTCTTGCGTTTCTTCCCCTTGGTGTCCTCTTTATCAGTCCCAGGCTGACTCTTGCGTTTCTTCCCCTTGACTGGAATTTCAACATCACAAAGATATTAGAATATGTATCGAGCAAGTAAACAGAAGCAGGTTGAAGCTTAAAACAGACAAATGCACCAACAGAATATAAAAAAGAGAACAAATGATACAAAGATTTTTGCTCAAAAGAAAAAGTGAACTTACCAAGACCCTTAGTGTCCTCTTTATCAGCTTTTGCATCTGCTGAATGCAATTACAACAGCGAAGTAAGACAAATTTCTAGAAAAAGAACACAATATAATCATAACTGTATAGATATGAACAAAGTTCACCTAGACGCTAGTCGGACGGCAGACCAGCACCTAGTGCCTAATCGCCGCCTAGGCAAGCTAGGAAGCCACCTAAGCAGGACAAATCAGCTAGGCGGGCAAGGCGGGAGGGTGATGCCTAGGCAGGCTAGGCAGCCACCTAGGGGATCAGTGGATATGAACAAAGGTATGGGAAGTATCTAAATGCCACCCTATATGCATTAGTACACAAATAAGTAACCATGAACTTGTCTATTACCAAAAGCTGTTTCACCACCTATCGCAACATTACCCCAACAATGGATTATAACTCAAAATTTTACTTCACAAGAATATCCCCCAGAGTGCAATTTGGGCTTCATCCATCAATGATGATCAAGATGTTCAGTTATAGCCATCTCATCATTTGCAATTCTTGCCATTTGGTTTTTATATTCTTTTAACTCCAAACTAGGCATCTCAAAGATGTTGTTCCTATCGATAAAACATGAATTCTTCGTAGCAGCATGCACCCCACACAGTCAGAAAGCAATGAAATAGTCATTTGGAATAACTATTCGTAGAAAGAAACTTTTATTGGACCTAATCTAGACATGATTCATGAACTTGAGAGAGGTTTTACTATAACCAACAATATAACATTAGTTCAGGTTACAGGCAATTTGTCTTGGATGGGAGTACAATCTACAAGGCAGACATAAGGCAAATGGCACAGTTCCTAAAGAACCAACCGGGGGGTGGAGGGGAGGGCTAACCATTAGAGCCTTTTGGCTTATGCTGTGTTGACCGTCCAGACTTGATGTTTTTGTCAACTGCCTGGTTCTTTTCAAGCTCTTGCTGTTTGCTGACATTCTCCTCAGTCAATTTCAATAAACGGCCACTCGCAACCCATTCATCCCAGCTATAACCATTGAAAATTGAATATGTTGAAAAGAACGGCAGGGAAAGACAGCTAATTAACTGCAGCGATGGCAATACAATTAATGTGACACAAATAAGCACTCATCAGGGATTTCATGAAAATATTAATATAATATAGTTTTGTGCAACCATCAATGTGAAGATGAACACTATTGAATTATGGTAGTTAACAACAACATGGCCCTGCAGGTCAACTTACTGGTTCACTTGAACAGCGGTCAGCGCCTAATTTTGGAATCCTTTTTTGCAACTTTAGTTACCAAGTCAGTCAAACAACGTATAAAGTCATTAACATATCCATATCGAGCCCAAGCAATAGTTTCTTTGCTTTATCATGCCTTGGCTTAATCAGGGCCCCAAGGAGACACTTTCAAATTGTTAAGGGCCTCAAGGTAGAATTTTAATTGGCACAACTATTGAATAAATTCGTGCATCCTTCCCTTTCATTCACAGCTGTGAAAAATGGATTTATAATATTTTACTATCTGAGTTGCCCAGCCATCCACCCCTCAAAAGTCAAAACTGAGTCATATAAAGAGCATAGAATCACTTTGCCAGCTGAGACATAACAATACCCTATCTAAGAGCTTCAGGAAACAGGGTGCAAAGAAGCTGAAAATAAGATGAGCAACAAAAAAAGAAAGAAACCAAGATTGGAACCATTAGTCATCCTTATGGAACAAAGGAAGACAAACCCAGGCCTTGACTCTGATAGTGAGCAAATAAAGTATGGCTTTCATATGTACACTGAACTGTAGAGTATTATCTATTCCCCTGTTTCACAATATTAGTAACGGCCCACACGCAGACCAAGGAAGTACCACATCATAGAAATAGTTAATGGCCATGAACCATACATAGCCCTACTAAATGACAAACTGCAACCACTCTTTTAGAGCCTTAAAGCCGGTGTTGAGAGTGGAAATAATGCAATAACTACACTCTTGGTTTCCTCAATGGACATTGTGAAATGACACTTCCCAGGAAAATGGGAATGCATAGTGAAACAGAAGGAGTATCAAGTATGTCAAGTCTACGAAGAATATTTTGACACCTCACAACAAAATCAAGGGCATAACAAAATCTGAAATAGACCCCAAAGATATGTCCAAAGCCAAGACTAAAATTAGTGCAAGTATGTCAAGTCTACGAAGAATACTTTGACACCTCACAACAAAATCAAGGGCATAACAAAATCTGAAATAGACCCCAAAGATATGTCCAAAGCCAAGACTAGAATTAGTGCAACATTAGACAACTAACATTCAACTTAAACAGAAATTACGGGTTATAAGGAGTCATAAATGGCCAGATATAACATAATTTATATAATACAGAGGCACAATAGGTAGCTCAAAATCAATTCTAAATTCTAAGCCCTTTGACATATCACATAATGCAATATAACCTATAAAACTATGAAGCATAGTTTTTTCTGGAACGTGGGAACAATTAGCTCGTGCACTCATCTTAATGCTCACAGCACACAAGTCATGGGTTTAAATGCAGGAAAATCACCGTGAAAATCCACACAAATCCCATCCAACCTGTGTAGTGTGGTTGGTGGGAATCTAACTCTGGTCACCAGCCAAAGAAATCAGGTGCCATATCGCTACGCTATACTACGGTTGACCTATGAAACATAGTATTTGAGACAAATATATTTGGCTAAAAGAAAAGGCATCTGGTTTGGTCATATTAGTGCCGAGAAGTAAGAAGCTCTGCACACTTTAACAACTCTCTGAAAACTAGGTAAGCGTTCAGTATTCCTTATCATTCAAAAAATGGACACAATCACACAAAATCAAAGTTTAAATATTTCCAAGGTGCAGCGCAAATTTCATTTCATGGGCTGAAAACAAGCACAGCAATACTGCACTGGGTCTACCGAATTTAAGAACTTCTCATTTGTAGAAAGCTGAAGTGTTCATGATAGAATGGCTAACTATATGCAATGATGATGCCAATTGCTTGATCAAATAAGAACATTGAATACCGCATATTGCTACTGAAGAACTACAGATCTTAGAAACATCACTTAAAATCTATGCATCAATAGAAAGAACAGGAATGGAGTAATAATTCATTACTAACTACAAGTAATATGGAAAACTTATCTAACATCCATGGTAGTATCCACTTACTACTTATTCCAGCCCTACAAAAAAAAGGAATAAAAATTAGACGACACCAGAAAAAAAAAAGGAGCTATAAGGAAGTACCAAATATATACTGATTATATCAGTTTTCAATATCATAAGGTAAAGAATGTCCATTTATTTAGAAACCATGAGGGAATAATGCTTTCAAGCATTTATCATGTTGTACAGTGGCAACTACGATGACTTACCAGAAAATGGATGAAATACCGCCATTCATTCTCTCGATTTTCAGTTTTTTGAACCTTCACAGATCAAAAGGAAATAAGAAAGTTTCACCATTAGCAATGCATTCAACAAGCAAAATAGCACCAGGAAAACTATGAGCTGAAGAACCATATATTGCACACTGGTGCACATGAATCCAACCATAAATACAGAACGTATATGAACCCAGCAGGTGGCGAGCACTGAAGAAAATTTGGGAAGGAAGCACTGCTACAGAGTGGAAACAAGAGCGATCTACTGCAATTTAAGAAGCAAAATAAACACGAGTAGTTTTCCTTCTACTTATGTTTGGCTTTCTGCATCCACAAGCCTAGAATTCTCAAAATCAATCAGTATTATTGAGGGAAGACTTTCAGGTGTGGCAACTGGCAAATGGCGTATTTGTCTTCAGGTGGACATCTTAAAATACAAATGTAGTCTTATCTGCCCTTACTAGTTACTACATGAGCAATTCATGATACCCTCCGAAGTCATCAAAAGTATTAATAGTCCAAGAAGATAAAATCACCTTTGGCTTGTGTTAACTATAGTCAGATATACAGTTGTATCCGACTATTAGTGATGCATTGTCTTTGCTTTGGACTCCTGTCTATGTGTGTGCCGTACATTATATTTATTGGCCTACAACTATAGTGCATAGTTTTTTTGCCCCAGTTCATAACTGCGTGGAGAATAGTTAGCATGCCCAAAAATTTGGGTGGTGTAATCAATCAATTTTAAGAAGCAAAATATTTCTCATCTAATAACATTTATTCATAGAACCTATAATAGAGATGATACACCATGGGTGCGGTTATTCCAGCAAAGATATAATGTGAAGTTGGTTCATCAGCAAAGAATCCTTTCTGGTGACAAGATATATCCAAGAAAACATATATATTTTCAAAGGAATTGATTATCCACAACTTGGTGGTGGTAAATCAATATTTTTGTGTGTGTATGACCTTTTGCTTAATTCCTCACTTCAAACCGATTATCCTTAGTGATTACACTTTTGGGAAAAGCAAGGGTATCCTGGTTGACAAGATATTGTCCCCCACATAATTTATTGGAATCTATCATATTTCCTCCATCGGAAGTTGCTCGACAACAGTCCCAAATGTGAGACTACAAGCAGAAAGGCTGTAGAAAGAACAGAAAAGTAGCATAGGAAATTTCATGAGGATGTAATGAAGTGATAAACCCTAAAGCCTAAACGCTGACAGGTGAAGGACCTAAAAATCAAACGGCGTACTAATGTATACCTCCTACGCTAATGGTATACAGTACGGTACCTAAAGGGGACGGACTCTACTCTCTACCAGTGTTGTGCGGACGGATCCGAACCACCCCTCTCGATTCGAATTCCCTAAACCCTCGGTTTCTCTCACGCTTCAAACCCTAACCGCAATTTTTTGGGGTAAAGAGTAATCGAATCGACATGGCCATCCGGAGGGGAATAGCAATATATATAAGAACCCTAGATTGGAACGGAATTGAATTGAACGGAGGAAGGGAACCTTGGCCTCGTAGAGGAGGGGGCCGTGGTAGGCGAGCACCCTGTCGCCCTCCTTGAAGGCCGCCATCGAGTCCTTGTCCTTGGCGCCGCTCGTGTTGGTGGTGTTGGAGCTCCCCCCAATCGCCGCCGGCATGACAAGGGAAGAGGACGGTTATGGCTATGGCTCAAGGAAGGTGGAGGAAGATGACACGACACGTCAGGAGAGAATGGATATGGCTCACATAGACGCGACGTCACGCGACATTAGTTATGGTGTGAAATAAAAAAAAGACAAAAATTCACAGCAAAAGAAAAGTGGAGCGATTTTTTCGTAAAAAATAAGGGTCTTTTGTAATAAAAAAAGAGCGGATGGGTTTTTTCACAAACAAACGAGGGACTTTTCGAAGGAAGTAAGAGTCTGTACGTAATTACAGGAAATCGTGGGTCGTTATCCAGTAAAAATAAAGCGCAGAGGTGTTTTCGAAAAAAACCAAAGACCTTTTTACGAGAATCGAGAACCTATACGAAATTATCAAAACTTCACGGGCTATTTCGCGGGAGCTGCCACGTGGACAGGCTGGGGAGGCAGGGAGCCCCAGATTTGTTATGCGGTAGATACGTGCACCATCCAGCCTTATAAATTGATTAATTAATTAATTAGTCTTAATCATTTTAATCGCTAGCAGTAGCAGTAGTAGGGTGCAGTGCATTCTGCAGTAGATGTGTGTACACATGGCCGCATGAAATGAGCTGTGCAGGCACAGGCGAGCCACGAACGAAGCGCGAAACAAAGCCAAGGACGCGCCTCGCTAACCCGTACATAGCAGCACTTCCACGGCCCGCGCCCGCGCCCGCGCCCGTGTCAGAGCACGAGCACACCAGCTACACGTGGCATCGGTGAGAAACGAGAGAGTCCCCCGGTAATATTTACGGTAGATATTGATCCAATTGCAATATAAATATTTCTAGCTCATATACACATCCTATTCTTTTCTGCACTTTAGCCATTTTGGCTTCGACTTTTTTCAATAATCAATATTTATTAGATTACTATATTATAGTCAAAAGTCATAAACGATGGCAAAAAAAAGATGGCTACATCCAACGCTCAACACAAGTTCTTGTCTTCTGATTTGCAGTTTTTGTCACCACTCCGTACGTACAGAATTACGCGTCATGATGGATACGTAGAATCTGTTGCACGATGAGATGGAAGCAGTGGATGGCGTAATAGGAAGAAAATATCATGGGAAGGGACTTGTTTTACAATATGCAATTTCTTCAAGGGCTAAATAGAAACTTTTCTTTCTAGCCTAGCCGCAATTCCCAGATTTCTTGAGCCCGCTTTCCACATCCTCCTAGATCTCCTCCCTCATGTGCAGTGCAGTGCGGCACCCCAACTTCAACCATGACTCACTTGGTGCTACCACACCTCCTCACCTCAGGGACTCATCTCAAGTAGTGCTACCGCCGCCACCATCACATCCTCAGGTTCAACACCACCATCACCACCCTCCTTTATTCCTCCCACACCATCGCTCAACTGCCATGATCGAGCACATCACCCAGTCGGATGTTTCCCAACCAAAGTATGGGGGTCGTAAAAGGGTGTGCAAGAGATGGGGGTGAGGAAATGGATATTGGGATCGGAGCACAAATAGGAGGAGATCCCTAAAACAACCCGGATTTTGAAAATGGACTGAATTTCACCAAAAACTTGTTTCCAACTAAAACCTTGCCCAATTCACTATCCTCCTCAACCATTAGCGTCTCCTTTCCCTAAACTTGCCGCTATTTTTGGCAATGTGTGCCACATCCTAGTCGATGTTACTATTCATCATTCGACAATTTTGTCGGAATCTAACAACCGCCACAAAGATCTCGATAAGCCGTTGCCTTCCTAATTCAACCACCATACTCCTCGAGGATGGCATCTCTAACATCCCATTAGAGCCCTTAGACAGTCATCAAGCCTACCAAGCTGGGAAAGCCACCACCACTAATTCACCTCATGGGCGACCTCCCAGTACTATTTTCACCATAGCTATTCACCAAAAACCCGAAAAACATATATACACCCGCTTTGACCATTTTGACCCCCACGAAGCTCCTTCTCAACTTTGTTTGGCCAAATTAGATGCTAGTAAAACCCTAGAGCTAAACACCATTTCAAACCCTAAATCCAATATAGTCCAAACTGTTGCCATTCACCGAAACCCTAAACACACACACACACATATATATATATATATATGTATACCCATTTTGATCTTCTTGAGCGCGTCTACGCCATTCCCAGCTCCATTTTGCCATCCTAGGCTCTGACAAACCACCCAGATGTTATCCCGACTCTAAACGTACTTGTAGCCATTTGCAGTAATCCACAAAACACCTATATATTTCTTTGACCATCTTAGACCCATTTAGCCCAATCCCACTCCATCCAAATAAATCAAGCACGACCTAAACCCTTACCACCCGAACCCATTTTCTTTATATCTTTTTAATTATTTTGTTGTATTTTGTTCCCAACTTACATTCTGCAAAGTAGTAACTTATTTGTATTCATTTTCTACGCTATTATTTGGACCCAGTGAGTTCTTCAACATAAGAGCCACAAGAGCAATTAAAGAAGTGTCACACTTGAAGACTACAGTAAAATAGAGAGTATGGACAAAGAAGCAAGTCACATGTTTTTTTTGTCATGTCGAACCTACATGCCTTAACTATTTAATTATCAATATTTTCATTATCTTATTTATGCACTGCTATTTTATGTACAATATTTAGAATAACATGATACTAGTTATGTCCTACCGCAGAAAAGGTCCCGTTTAATTTGATAGCCATATTCACCTTAACAAGACTTAGTATTACTAAATATACTACTTAAATAATTATGATAGATTAGGAAACTCAACTATTTTACAATGTTAATAGATTTGGCATTTTCTTGGTAGAGTTTTAAAAGTGGTACTAGGGTAAGGAAGCATCATGGAAAGCTATTAGATAAAAGGGTTCCATGACCTTACTTTAGGGAGGAGGCTTGAACAGAAAGGGTGGCAGTGCCGTAGAGCACTGGGAATTTGGATTGTGGATGGAAGTGGTCTTAGTGAAAAGTAAGGACTACAATCTTATGCTGAGTAAAGAACATAATTATCGCTCAACCACAAGTATTGATTCGTCAAACCTAGTTTAGTAACTGATCAACTTGATTGAATATCTACAAAGGGTGAAGAGAGCAAAGATACGTGGTATGAAAATGGTAAAACCATACTTAATAACAGTAGATTCGCTCCAAATCGGGTAAGGCCATGGGCCACCTGTCGCAAAAATTAAGGGATCTTGTGAGTAAAGTTGGACATATCTGCAGAGTCATAATTAAATGGTATTTGAATACGATGTACTTTCAGTAAATGAAGCTGTATTTAATAGGTGATTCCGACAATGAGGCATAAGTAGATTTGAAAATGATTTGAAAATATTGAAGTCTAGTAATCAAGTTGTTGAAACCCCAATTTCTTAAGAAGTTTATGCTTTGTTATTTTATAATAAAAAATATTTACAAATAAAATTGCATCCACAAATACCTTAATAAAGCCACCACACCCCTATCTCTTGGAAATCTCGGTAAGTAGTTATATAGCATTTTTTCGTGTGATTTGCTAAGTATGATTGGTTGTATTCAGTCTTGCTATTTTTTCCACCACAACAGATACCAGAAGAAGAAAGGATATTATAAGTTTTCGTGTTAGGGTTACGACCGTATTTAAACGTTCCTACGAAAATTTTCTTTGGATCTTCTGAATGTAAGTAAATTTTGGACTTGGACACCTTTAAAACTATTAAAGTTGAATGTTAGATTTTATTTTAATCAAATTAACTCTTTTGAAATATTCTAAATAGGTATGATATTTTTTTGTCTGCAACTGAACTCCTAGACTGTTACGGTATGAATGACGGTTTTGTTCCCAAAAACTGGAGCATTACAATCCAGATAAGCAAAATCAACTGATCAGTAGCTAGCAAATCTGTATACCTAATTACGGGTTTGCTATTTTCATGTTGCCTTTTTTTTTGTTGTTGTTGACTCTAGGGCGATTTAGCTTCAAGAATAGCTTTGAGAGGCGTGCATCTAATTTTACATTGATCTACTTGCCTCAAGAAACGCATCACCTTAGAAATAGACGCCCCACATGAATAACACGGCAAAACTAATTAAATATTACAAGCAGTTAAGTCCACCGCCCATAGTACGTATGATTCCTATGTATCTGTGTTGCAAGTCAAAACTAGCCTAGCTAATGCTGCCTGTGATCTCATCTCATCGCTCCAACAACAAGTGGATGCTGATTTTATCGTGTCGTCAGCCATCAGAATCAGAGGAACTGGAGCTGCTGCTGCGCGCTGCTGCTCCCCTCCGATCTTGAATGGCAGGCATCAGATGCTGCTGGAAAGAGAGCGACGGCTGCCTGCTCCGTGCTGCTGCTGCTGCTGCTGCAGCAGCAGGCTTCTTGCTAGCGGCAGCTGCCTTGGAGGCCGCCTCTTTCACCTCTCTGCACACCTTGTCCAGCATCGCCAGGAAGTCCCGCACGATGACGAACAGCCGTAGGCCCTCGTCCTTCCCGGTGCTCCCATGGAAGTAGTCGACGGTGGCGCGGACCAGCGACCGCAGCTTCTTCTCCTCCTCCAGCAGGTGGGTGACCCGCACCTGAGACTGCTCTATGAACTGGGCCAACCTGCGACGGAACCCGCTGTCCTCATCTAGGCTCTCCATGCCCGTGCTCAAGAACTCGTTGGCCTTCACCAGCTTGTGCCCCAGGCTCGCCACCGAGATGGTCAGCGCGTCGGAGTCGAGGCACGCCGCCTTGCGGACGTTCTGGAGGTCGTCTCCCAGGCTGGACACCACGGCCAGGCCCAGCTGCCTGTAGTGCTCCGTGTCGTCGCCGACGTCCTCGGTGAGATCGTCGGAGGAGCTCACGCTGGAGATGCTGCTGTTCTGCTCCCTCGCGACCCGCACGGCGCGGACGCCCTCCGAGCGGATGATCTCCTGGACGACGAAATGCAGCAGCGTCGTCTTGCCGTCGACGCCCTTGACGTCGGACAGCTTGAGGAGGGTATCCAGCTTGAACGCCTGGGCGCCGCCTCGAAACGTGCCGTCGTTCATCCGGTTGCCGGTTTTGAGCACGGCCTCCAACAGCTTCTTGAAGAGACGGCTGTTCCTAAGCTCGTGGCAGGCCACCTGACCAGCAAACCCAAAGATCCAGTTTACCAATTAGGTACACGATGCAGCGAGCTCAAGGATTCAGTCACTGACCTCCCTCTTACCTCTAAGGTCGCGAACGACTGCTCGGCGTTTGCAGCCTCTTCCGGCAGAGTGACCATGAAAAGCAGCGCATCCAGGCGCTGGAAGATGTAGGGGATGTCGATGATGGCCCTGAAGAACTGCTCCGCAGGGCCGAGCTGAGTGACCTCTCCGGTGTACAGCCGAAGCCTGAGCTCCTCATCACTGGTCGGCGTCCACCTTAGCAAGGTTTGTATCAGCTCGGAGGGGAGATCATGGCCTGCATGCAAAACAGAGATGGTCATCGGTGGTACATACACAACCTTTCGTTGCCTAAACAAAAACAAAAGATGCCCAAACACACGGAATCGAATTAGGCCCTGATCGTTTTGGCTTTTTTCGGTTTCAGCTTCTAGTTTCAGCTTTTTTTTCACTATTCACTACACTATCCACTAACTCATTCTGATATTTTTCAATCACTTCTGATGTTTTTCACCAAAAGCCATCGCTATTCCGATCACCCCCTTAGTATTCACCATTTCGGACGAAATTTCGTCCTTTCGGTACCCTCCGAAACACATTTCATTCGGTCAAAATTTGGCCAAATTTGGCTCTATTTGATATTTATTCAAATTTTATTAAATTTTTGGTTAAATTTTATCAAAAATTTGATTTTTTTCGCGCAGTGCGTTGGCTTTACCTTCTGTAACCGCGCTACGTACTTCTTCAGCCGAAACGCTCAGTGCCTTGAGTGATATTGCCAAATTCTGCGCCTTCTTAGGTTCGAGAATCCGAACATATTGAGAAGCATCCTTTGCTGCCAAATCCTTCTTGCCGTCGGTACTTTTCTTCTCGGTGGAGTGACAACCAAAAAGACTTTCGATCATCTCCTCGTTAAACCTATCAGTGAATTGGTACAGTCGAACGGTTAATGTCACTGGTGTTCCCAATCACAGTAGCAAGTAAGCAGTTGAGAGAGATGTACAGCAGCAGCAGCAGCAAGAATAATACTCTTAATCATGCAAGTAGGTCAACTTAGTTAGGGGGCCGGCTTACTGGAAGGATCCCGCTTTAATTTGATCCCACACCATTGCCTGATCTGGATTTGCAGTAACTTTATCCCAGAAGAAGGGCTTCAGCTTTGTTTTCGATGCATCAGACCCCGCAGGATGGCCTGCTGCATTTGCTGACTTCTTAAACGGCGGCGGCGGCCCACGCGCTTTTGGGGGACCGGGCATTGCTGGCGGCGGAGGTCCAGCTCCAGCTCTTTTTGGTGGTGGTGGAGGTCCAGGTGCAGGTGGAGCAGCCCTTGGAGCAGGAGGCGGTGGTGGTCCTGGAGCAGGAGCAGGCGGCGGAGCTGGAGCAGGCCTAGGTGCACCAGCCGGAGCCTTTGGAGCAGGAGGTGGAGCTGGAGGTGGCGGCGGCGCTGGACCAGCAGGCGTAGAAGAAGCTGCCGCTTCCGAGCTAGAGACCACCGGACGTCCCGCAATGGTCGTTATTTCGTGCGAGCTCAGCCTCATCGCCTTGGCATTGCTGATTCGCTCGACCTCCGACTTCATCGACAGCGCTCCAGCTCCTACCTTGATAGACGGCGCCGTATGCGACTTGATCGGCAATGAAGATTCGAGCTGCTGGCTCTCTGACGAACTGAGTGACAATGCTCCCAACCTGTTTACGTCGATTGGGGTAGAGCAGGACTTACGGGAAGAACCTGCAGCATGTAAGGACAAGGCATGAGATCGACGCAGCACATACATAGCCATGAAACATATTGGACGGAAACAAAAAGGATTCATATCAGCTTCATATACCACCTGATAGGTCACTCAAATTCAGACTCAGGAGTGGCTTATCATCCCTTAGATCGTAAGGCGACGCCGAATTATGGTTCCCACGACAAGCACAGCAGCACAGGCAGATGAGAGCCACCAATGCTATGCAAGCCACTGACAACCCGACAGCAACAGTGGCGGAACCGGAGTCCTTGCCCTTCTTTTTTGGCACTGGTTTAGCAGCCTTTTTCATACCAGTGACCAGTGGACGAGCTTCTGCTTTGGAAGACAGAACACTTCTAATCGCTTCTTTTGCTGGCGGCGTGAAAGAATAATGTGCTGCTGAATCCCCTTCAAGAAGATATCTTCTTTCAGATGCAGGAGGCAGTTTGATATTTTGCTTGCTTAAGCAGTCCAGCAAAGTGTTCGCGACTTCTGGCGACAAGGTAGCGGCGATTCCTTCCTTGATGTTGTTCTTACGAGGATGAGAGGTGTTCTTATCATCTGTTCTGTAGGAATTGCCGATGATATTTGATAGAAGGGTGTAATGGGACTGAAGAATTCTCATGTCTAGACCACAAGTGAACCATACTTGTTCCACCTATGTAATGCAATGCATGAGAAATAATGGTTAGTATAGGTAACAAAACCAACCCTTAGAAATTAACAAGGCTCCATCTGAAAATGGAGTAGGTAAGCTCGCAAGCTGCCTTCAAAACCTGACATTAATTGTCCTGTCTACTTAAAAGTGAAAGAGTATAGACTGATACCCCACTAGAAGAAGAACAATAAGAATAGCACCATGAGGAAAAAAAACATGATGGTCAAAATGCTAATGAACAAAGCTGTTGTCATTTTTCACTTGGTTCCATGTGCACAGATTAAAGATATTGCTTACTCCCTCCGTCCATAAATGTAAGTTGTTTTTTATTTTTCATATATTATGAAAGTATTTCACAAGACAAAATCCAATGACATTATATTTTCATGTAGTCAATCTATATACACTAACATATATTAGTAGTCAAAGTTTAAAAGATTGACTAAACCTACATCAACCTTTATTTGTGGACAGAGAGAGTCCTACAGTAAGCAGTCAGGCGTTGCGATAGATCACAATGTGAGTAAACCTTGGAAGTAAAACTCTGCAGGTATTAAGTTTTAACGTCAGCAATGGTAAATCTCCTGGAGTCACGAATTCCATTCCACCCAAAGGAGTACAAGCACAAAGACCATGTAAAGTACAAGCAAGAAGGTAACCTACCAGTTCATCTTCTATGCGGCTTGCAAGAGAGGGAGGCGGAGGCGCTGGCCACAGCAGGTTACCCCTGATCGCGCCGACGAGCTGCAGCCCGTCGCGGTCTGTCGCTGTGAGGAGCAGCAGAGAAAGGAGGCACGCGCTGAGGAGCCATTTCGGTTTGCTCCTCGGCCACCTCATCCTATACAATCTGCTTGCTTGGCTGATCCCTAGCTCCTACGCCAAACCGGCCATTGGGAGCTCGTACCTCGAGAACGCCCGAAGGTCGATTGCTAATTCCTTCCTCGAATCTCCCCTCGTCGACGTTGATCGTTAGACCTGCTGAAACGTCTGCTGCGATGCTCTCTTGAGGCAATCTTCCGAAAATATTGGCCCGAATTTGACAAGATGATACTCGCACACAGGACATGGGTGCTTTCTGGTGCTGAATTTGGATGCAGCCTCTACAAATCCCATTCCCCAAAAAGGCAAGAAGAAAGATAAGATGGACAGCCCCTGTTCAACCGATCAGAATAAATCCCAAAAGCAAGTCGATTTGCCCAACTCTTCGATCCAAAATGTCTGGTTGAAGAGAAGAGAAGCCTCCGAATCTTGGCGGCCCCAAACCAAATTCCCCAGAAAGAAAATGAACCGGCACCAATCTATGAGCTTGGGCAAGATACGGCGATGGGAAGGGGGAAAAGAGCAGTTTTCTTTCCCTTGCTTGCCACCTTTGTATTTCCTTTGCTTGCTGCCTTTGTAATTTTAGGGAATGCCAAGTGGTGAGGGAGGGAGAAAGGACACATATTTAGAACAGGAGGTCGCCCTCAATTCTAGGAGCAACCATTGCTCGACATTCCTTCTTTATTTATTTACCCTATTTAGACAGAGTTCCCTGGATCAATGTAAAACTGTCTGTTTTATGTTAAAATAGATATTGCCGTCGAGCAGGGCTCGCGCGTCGTGGAGGTGGCCGGCTCTGGCGTAGGCGGTGAGGAGCAAGGTCCAGAAGCAGACGTCCCTGCAGGAGACGTGGTGGTCGGGAGGCGGCGGGCGGGGAGGTCTGCTGGCCATGGTCATGGAGCCGTCTAGCGCGCGGTCCCTAAACCACCAACCTAGTGCATCGTGGGTTGTTCTTTCCTTCAACAACGTGACCATCCGCGCATCCTGAAAATAACTAGTTACATGTCCGCGCTTTGCAATGGATAAAAGGACTCCTCCTTAACAAAATCAAAGTAATCATCAAATTATTATACCATTATATAACTTTAAATATATCTCTTATCAGTAAGAGAGAAAATTTGCAGTATGGTCGTAAGCTCTACTACGACCATCTCACAGTCGTAAGTTCTTTTACGACTACCTGGTCTTAAGTCTTTCTACGACTATTTTATAGTCGCAAGTTTTTCTACGAGCATAAGTTAGTCGTAAATTATCCTACGACCATCTCGTGGTCGTAGACTTCCCTGTAATCAGTGCAATTTCGACTAGTCTGTTTATAACGATCTGCCACGACGTGGATCTATCTGACAAGACAGTTAGAACATGCGATTATTCCCAGTAACCATACATGATCTCTTTGACACAACCACTGCATAGCGAACGGGCTACTATGTCTCTCTGATAATAACTACCACTAGGCGGTTATCTCCTGAAACGTTGAGACGTCTCTTGCTGCAAGACAACGGGCGTCGCTTCGTCAGTTATATAAGGCTTGATGTCGAAGAGGAAAGGGATTTAATCCGATCCTGAGTTAAATTTTCTTAGAGCAAGAAATAGTGCAAGACTTTTACGCATCACATTCTCATTTGTAATCATTCATCAGTGCAATAGGCACATATGAAGTAGATCTTCAGGAGAAGGTCTGAACCTGTTTAAAAATTCTCATGTCTCTCTGCACGCTCGTGGCCACTCCCTTGAGAAAGTTCCCCCCGAATTCAAACAAATCATACCACCTTATGATTTGTAATCATTCCTCAGTGCAATAGGCACGTACAGGTTAATTAGCCCAGGGGCAAAAATGGTATTTCAGGTGGCTAATTTGGAGAGAGAATAAAGAAAAAGATAAAAAATAATAGAATGGCAGGGAATACAAGAAACACATGTACTGAATGGCAATTTTGCGAAATCTACGATAAAAATGGCAAATTTGCGAAACCTACTGTTAGCGATGGCAAATTTCCAATTATCTCGTGCAGAGCAAGCGCATCGTGGGTTGTTCTTTCCTTCAACTAGATGACCATCCGCGCATCTTGAAAATAACTAGATACATGTCTGCGCTTTACGACGTCAAATTATTACGCCATTATGTAACTTTAAATATATCTTTTATCGGTAAGAGAAAAAATTCACAGTATAGTCATAAACTTTACTACGACCATCTCACAATCGTGAGTTTGTCTACGACTACCTGATCTTAAATCCTTCTATGACTATTTTATAATTGTAAGTTTTTCTATGAGCATAAGCTAGTCATAAGTTGTCCTACGATCATCCTGTGGTTGTAGACTTCCTTATGATCAGTGCATTTTCGACTAGCCTGTTTATGACAATCTGCCACGACGTGGATCTGTTTGATAAGGCAGTTAGAACGTGCGCTTATTCCCAATAACCATACACGATCTCTTTGACACAATCGCTGCATAGCGAACAGGCTACTACGTCTCTCTGATAATAACTACCCCTAGGCGATTATCTACTGAAACGTTGAGGCGTCTCTTGCTGCAAGACAACGGGCGTCGCTTCGTCAGTTATATAAGGCTTGATGTCGAAGAGGAAAGGGATCCAATCTGATCATGAGTTAAATTTTCTTAGAGCAAGAAATAGTGTAAGACTTTTACGCATCACATTCTCATTTGTAATCATTCCTTAGTGCAATAGCCACATAGGAAGTAGATCTCCAGAAGAAGGTCTGAACCTATATAAAAATTCCCATGTCTCTTTGTATGCTCGTGGCCAGTACCTTGAGAAAGTTCCCTCGAATTCAAACAAATCATACGTAATATTGGTACTAAAATATCGACAGTTTGCACTGTCCGTGGGGAAGCTTCTTACAAGAATCTGGTAATACTCTTGTTGGCAAGTTTTCTTTCTTCTGATGTCCTCATGGCAAGAGAATGAAATGAGGAGAACTGGTTCGACCTGGCCGAGTATGCAGACCTCACCATGGAGGCTTGTTATGAGTACGAGCAGACAATGCTCACCCTCGACGGTGAGGCTGTCTCTGGAGATCCATCCAGAGAACTCGACGACCACATCGCGGGAAAGGCTGAGGGAGGATTCTCATCCCTAACACATACCTGGAAGACATGAAAGTTGGATGCCTGGCCAAACAGACCTCTATTGCAATCCACATAAATAATTTGTTTTGCGTCGACCAACCCTATAACTGCTTTTAGGGGGCGTTTAGAATAGCGATGGCTTTTGACTTTTGCTGAAATTTTACTTTAGCTGACTGATTTTTTTACTGTAGTTAAGTTGGCTTATTGGGCATAATTAAATTTAAAAAATATTAAAATAAAAACAGCACACTAATCTAGTGCGGACGATGCAAAGGAATACGGGAAAAAAACAAACACAAAAAAGCCAAAAAACAATTGAATAGCACCAAAAGTGCTACAGTCACATCATCGCCAACTACAGGGTTCTGATCGCCAGAAGCCAACGCTCAACGCGTTCCTGAGCGCGGCCTAATCTCATGACTTGCAACGGTCATTGAAAAGATACTCCAACAAAAACAATGCCTCTACTTGTACTCAAACGATGGTACGATATGCTGGGCGCATCAAAAGTATTGCTGCTGCTGTTTGTGGTTCCCTCTCCCATCTTCTTCCCAAATAATCCAGCAAACCACCCACCAACAGATGATGTTTAAGTATGAGGAACAAATGGGTCATCGATTGGCACTGATCTGGTATTAGGTACAGCAAGGCGTTTCAACATGACCCCTGCGCCACTAATAAGGGCTAGAAAAAAACACACCCGCTAGGGATGCCTAAACAGCTGGGCGAAATCCCTGACACATAGAAAGGATGCAACCAGTGACTGCACCAGAAAGGATGGTGATGAGGATATAATAATCCTCTTATTTATGACATCAGTATATTATTTGAATATACCCCTTAGCGGTAAGGGAGAGACTTCACAGGGCAGTCGTGAGTCTTGTTGCGACCACCCCGTAAGACCTTCTACGACCACGAAGTCGTAAGTTCTCCAACTACTACCTAGTCGTAAGTTTTACTACCTAGTTGTAAGCTCATGGTGAGAAGCGTGATTACTCAATTCGGAGTCCCAAGTTGGATAATTACGAATAATGGTAAGCAATTTGCCAGTTCTAAATTTTAAGAGTTTTTTTAGCAGCTCGGCACTAAGCTTTGCTACGCCTTAGTGGCCTACCCGCAAGGTAATGGTGCGGTGGAGTGTGCAAATGGTCAGATAATGTAAGGGATAAAAACCTGAGTCTTCGATCAGCTTGTAAAGCACTCGGGGGCTTGGGTACAAAAACTCCCTTCAGTATTATGGGCAATTTGCACAACTTCTAGTCGAGCAACAGGAGAAACTCTTTTTTTTCTAATCTTCGGAGCCGAAGTCATGCTTCCTCCAAAATTAAAGATAGGGTCTACAAGCGTTGCGAATTTCAGCGACTCTAACTAAGAGCAACTTTAAGCGGATGACATTAACCTGCTCAAAGAGAGAAGGAACCAAGCCTTAATCCGATCGGCAGTCTATCAACAAGCTATGCGTAAGTACTACAATCATAAAGTCCAACCTCGTAGTCTTGCTGTAGGTGACTTGGTACTAAGGAAAATTCAATCTCAGTCTAATCAGAACAAACTTTCCCCTAAGTGGGAAGGTCCTTACATGGTAGTTGAAGTTACGTGCCCTAGCTCTGTATGACTTGCCATGGAGGCCGGTCAGATTCTTTCAAACTCTTGGAGCATTAACCAATTACGTAAATTTTACATTTAAATGTTTTCATGTATTTGGTAATAAAGTTTTGCTATTCCCAATCTTCTGTATGTTGAGTGATGATGCTTTTATATTTGTTTAACTGCTTCTAATACATTCTACAATCCAGAATCCTCAGTGATTCCACCGCACTATTCCGGATAAGTAGATAATACTCATAAATACAGACTGAATCATTTCGTACGTTGCGAGATTCATAATATGAGATAATATTACATTAGACTTCAAAATACATCACATCAAATGAGAGTTTACATTCGAGCTGATTGGGCCAAATGGTTACAATTCACAGCAATGAAAACGGAAACAGTAGGCAAAAATAGGACCATAAATATCCATAATAAAACGACTAAGGGTAAAATAGGAATGACAAATATTATCTAAGATTAGACAATATGTGTGCTCTCTGTTTCCATCAAAGTCTACTTGACCGAACATGAAGTTGCGAAAGAACGTCTTGCCCCGCTCGTTTTAACTTTTTTTTTCAGTTTCAGCTTCTAGTTTCAGCTTTTTTTCACTATTCAGTAATTCGTCTTTTTCTGAATTTTTTTTAGATTTTTTGGGTTTTTTTGTATTTTTCTTTTTTCCGTGTTCCTTTGCATTGTCCGTGATGGGCTAACATATTTTTTTTTTCTATTTTTACATTTTTTAAATTTAATTATGCCTAAAAAGCCAAATCAGCTACAGTAAAAAAAGTCAGCTACAGTAAAAAAAAGCCAAAAATCAGAAGTCATCGCTAAAACGAACGCCCCTCCCTTCGTTGGCTTCTCCATGTGGACCAGGTGCATCAACATAATGGTCTTGCTCACCTACCTCAGATTTTGTTGAACAAGTATGAGCGCAACAACCTCCTCAGCGAGCTAATACACAATATGTAAATATATAGATCCATGATTTGTCAAGGAGAGATTCGGATTGTTTTATTTTGCACAAAACCGTAGTTGGTAATACCAAATAATAGAAGTTTCTATAATCTAGTAGTTTTAACTGGAATCAAGATCTACCTGCCGTTATATGCCTCGTGCATCGCATGCTAATTTTTCAGTACCATCTATTCATTATCATCGCTGGCACCTGTCGCTGCGGGCAGCACAAATCGGTTCCATTCCACCGATGATGTACTGTAGCAAATAATAATAATAATAATAATAAATCAAATCTGTTTGATAGTGCAGCAAGCGTCGTTTTCATTCCACACATGATGTACTGTCCATGGCATGGTGACTGGATGACCCGTCGACTTTCACGTGATCTCTGCTCTGTCTCTCCACGCGATGTGCCTGGCTTCTGCTCTCTGCCTCGAGAGGAAATTTGGTAGCCCTCGGAGTAGTCATGATTTTTTATTTTTGTTAAAATTTTACTATAGTTAATTTATTTTTTACTATACCTGAGTTGACTTATTTGATATAATCTAGAGCGGCACGCTAATCTAGAGCGGATGGTGCAAAGAAATATGAAAAAAACACAAAAATTCAAAAAAATAAAAAAGGAAACCAACAAAACGTGAACAGTGCCTACCCATCGCCGCACAGTGAAAAAGAAGCCGAACGTGGTGTTCAGAAGCTGACTTGAGCGCCCCCTAACATATAGTCAATCGATTTTTTATTGCTGATTCATCATATTTGCGTATATAAAATATATTTCTAATACCTTTTTACACTTTAGCACAAACATTATATCTATCTAATACCTTTTTACACCTTAGCATAACATTGTTAATTATTTATCATTATAAATATTTTAGATCTAACTATATGGTCTAACAATTCTGCTGTTGCAGGCTTACAGCTTAGTACTTTTACCCATATGCTCTTAGGTGCATCGATTTTTTTCTCAATGAGCACTGTGTGCCACGAATAAATCTGTCCTAGTGTTGAATAGTTTTTTTTTTCATCCAAACTGTCAGGTGGATAAATTTTTTATGCGATTACGACTGACGTAGGTTTGTAACATTACACAAAACATGTAATGTTATGGTAATAATATTATATATAGATGTATGCACGATGGTTCTGCATGAAACGGTGTTTTCTGCATGTACTAATAGTCTAATATTCATTTTAAATATATATTACATGGAAAGGTGTTTTCTGGACTATGTCTATCTGCTGATCTATTAACCAAAGCCACTTGCTTGTCGGTATCGGTATCACATCACCAATCTGTGCTTGTTCTGTGCTTCAGATCCCAATCTGCGCGTGTATATGGTCCTGTCCGTCAGGAGGAGTGTTGGGCTTCTCTGCTTTCCTTGTGCTCTCGTTCTGCCGTAACCATCACCTCCTTCAGGTGCTGCAGCATGCCAGCTTCATGTATAGTATTTCCCTCCATTGCTGCTGCTGCTGCTGCTGCTGATTCTTTCTCTTGTATCCACCGTGCATGCAAATGCCAATTGTTCAGGTGCAGCTCAAGGTGTACTTGGGAACAAGATGGTCTCGTCATGGACCGAGGCTGGGGCACGTCTTCTGGTAGCAAGATTTCTGAACAAATACATATCCCTCGGTAACCTGATGTGAGTTGAGTCGTTCTTCCATCAACTGAAGAAGGAGGTATGCAGTGTCTAGTCACGATCGATGTCTCACTTGATTAGTTTTTGCGCGTAGCTTGCTTGAAGAAGGAGGCACAATGTTCAGTTTTGGTGAAGTAGGCAAAGAATGCCATGTAAAATCTGTCCTGAGAGTTCATGACCCCCTCTTCTATTGGAAGGTTCAAGCATCGTCTCTTCTCTTCTCTTCTCTTACTTCATGTGAAAGAATTAGTGCCTGGTGATGCAGATATACTGCGCTCTGCTGCTTACTTCATATGAAATGCAATTTTCAGGTTGCAACCGAGGCAGACCTTGGTTTGGCAGATGCATATATTAACGGTTATTTCTCTTTTGTTGATAAGAAAGAGGGACTCCTCAATCTTTTCCTGGTACGTCAAGTTACGTACATTCTACCCAATGCATGCAAGAGAAACATACGTAAAATCACTCGGTTGGCCATGGGCTTCCTTTGAAACAAAGATGCACAAAGGGTTCAAAATCTTGCCGAGCCAGAAATCTCCCGCCACTGTGAATTTGCAAACCGGGTGAATTTGAAAAATTTTCAAATTTAAAATTTAAAGTTTGAAATTTGAGTTAGATATGCACTCCACCATTGGATCGAGAAGAATGAATGGCTTGTATTAAATATTGGGTACCATAAAAGAGCTCTGAATCCATGAGTCATTTCTGTGCAGATTCTCATTGCTAACAGAGATGCACAAAAGAGTAGCAGCAGCGTTGCCAGTAAAAGGTTTCGGTTCCTCGTGT
Organism: Melocanna baccifera; assembly: GCA_036346265.1. Classification (NCBI taxonomy): domain Eukaryota; kingdom Viridiplantae; phylum Streptophyta; class Magnoliopsida; order Poales; family Poaceae; genus Melocanna; species Melocanna baccifera. Next base: position 272,584 of record CM070687.1, on the reverse strand, counting down.
TTAATTAAATATGAAGCAGTAGCTATTATGTATGTATGTAACTGTGTGTATGGTAAAATATTTAATTGGCAGGGGTTGGTGGACACCCCTGCTTTTAACAGCCGGGGTAGCATCTGCAAAATATTTCCTGCGCCACATCTCAAGGAAGAATGCTGTCACGCAAACTCGCCGAAACATCTCTCAGCACTACGATCTGGTCAGTAGTACCTAGTCCTCACTCATTTTCCTAGCGTCTTTTACACACATATATGTACATACATACATACATACATACATATATATATGTATATATATATATGTATGTATATAGATATCAAATGGGACACCATGATGTCTGATCATTATAATTTTAAATGCACAAATTCAATCCAAATCTAGGTATATTTTTCAAAAATTTCAGTTTTATGATATATATCCATCTATAACAATTCAAATAAAACCCATATATTTGAAAAAAATATACTCGAATTCAAAGATTTTCAACATTGTTTATCACATATTTTACTCTTTTTTATATATATCAGCACATACCTACAATTAAACTATCATAAAAAGGAAACTCTAGTTTAAATTTTAGTTCAAATTTGTTTGAACTTGTTAAACTCAACATACAAAAAATTTCAAAATTTTTCGCACATGATACCATAATATGTAGGGGAAATATCTATTTTAGATCATAGTGCCTAGACATCGTAGTGTCACACACACATATACCTTTTTCATACTCCCGGGAGTACACACTCTTACTTTCAATATACCACTTAAACAAATATGTTACACCTCTTTATTACTTTTGGTATAGTTGAATATTAATTCTAAGATACTCTCATAAAAAGTGGATTTTGATGAAAAGAACAAAGGAGAATCCACAAGTAAAGTATCTACATAAACTATGTTATAAAAAGTGGGCTTTGATGAAATTAATTATCACGTATTTCTAGAAACCCACTTATCCTATTTTCATATATTTCTTTTTCGCTATTTACATGCAGGTCCTCATGGGCTATTTCCATGTATTACACCTTTAAGTTTGTTATATATCTTTTTTTATATACATAGACTATGCTATAAAAAGTGGGCTTCGATGAAACTTTCTTGAAACTCACTAATCCAAAAGAATAAAATGATATAACTTATTCGTGGTGCATGCATGTCGCTTCTCATATATATACGTCTGATCTAATGCGCGTGCAGAGCAACGATTTCTTCTCGCTTTTCCTGGATCCATCGATGACTTACTCTTGTGCCGTTTTCAAGGTAATTAATCTGTCTATTGATTAATACTGCTAACTCTCATGCTAACTCTTATTAATTAACGCGTGCAGGACGACGACGAAAGCTTAGAAACGGCCCAGCTACGTAAAATCAACCTTCTAATCGACAAGGTAATACCTTTATCATTCTTTGTATTGTAGCTATCCACACTCCTCCATCGTATCATTATCATCTTCTTATTAGAATCAAATATATACAATATACAAGAAATTAACCCATATAATTAATTGTGTTGTAGCTACCACCCCTACGTACGTACGTATTCTAGTTTTTTTTTAAATTTTTTTGAAGGATTGTATTCTAGCTAGTTTTTATATCATTCTCATCTCAAAATGGCTACTAGTAAGATGGATTGATCTGATGATGAATATGTAATAACCGATGGAAGGCTAAAGTGGAGCGGGACCATCATGTTCTTGAGATTGGTAGCGGTTGGGGCAGCCTAGCAATACAAGTGGTGAAGCAATCTGGCTGCAAATACACAGGCATTACATTGTCTGAGGAGCAACTTAAATTTGCCCAAATCAAAGTGGAAGAGGCCGGTTTACAGGTAATTAAGTTTAATTTCGCCGCTGATTTCTATCGCAACTTAAATATGCTACCCCACACACTACTAGGTCTACAAAATACAAGTTGCACCGCTGATTTCCATCGTAACATATTTGTAAAATATAATAAAATTATGATATAATTATGATCCCTTTAAACAATTAATCCGAGATATATAACAACTAACAAAAAATGCTCTTGTCTGTCTAGCTATAATGTCCGTTGTCTTTGCCAGGACCACATAACTTTCCTGCTGTGTGACTACCGTCAAATACCAACATGCCGTAAATATGACAGGATCATATCTTGGTAAGTATTTGTACTGCTGCTACGAGTATACAGTGGCGGAGCTACAGGGTATGCCGGGTGGGCCACGGCATACCCTGGAGCCCAGCCCAACTCATCGACTCCCTTGAATCCTCGAACTCAGCCCAACTCGGCAACTCCTCCAAACCCTCGAATCAGCCGAACGGAGGAATAAACAGTAGATCGAAATTCGGAAGTCGGAACAGTAGAGGAACTCACCAGGCAACTCGGCGGCGTCGGCGCGGACTCATGAGGAGGGAGGGGCGGCCGGCGGCCATGAGGCCGGGCCGGAGGAGGCGCCGAGCGCGAGGCGAGCGGAGGAGGAGGGCTCGCCGGAGTCGACTCTCGCAGGCCCGGCCGGGCCGGGGCCGGGAGCCGCAGGCGCAGGGGCCGGGAGGCGGCGGAGGAGGCCGGCCGGCCGGGAGGCGGCGGAGGGGCGGGCCCGGGGAGGTAA